>JAXUIB010000026.1:5482500-5652500 GCA_036784905.1 Acrossocheilus fasciatus | reverse complement strand
TTCTGTCTGTACCGCCTTCATTTACATGCTCATTTTCATCACTTTTGCTATAATTATCGGGCACTGATTCCTTCATACTGTTGATAGTATTTTTTCTCTTGTTATTTCATAGGAGCTCCAAAGAAGACGAAGAAGGCCAGAGTCTTGCACCCTGTGTTTATCAGTATCTTTATGTTCGTTGGGTGAAAAAGAAAAACTCAATAAACAAAGTAAAAAATAATTTGAGTGACCCCCCCCCCCCCCAGGTTTCTATAGATATCGCGATATATCGATATCGTGAATTCTTATGGCCACAATAACCGTGATACGAAAAATCTAATATCATGACAGCCCTAATATGACGCGTGTAGATTGCACGATGAGGACACCTGTTGACTCGTATGCAACAAAGCAAGTTAAACGTCATCAGCATGCGCTAGTAAACAAAAAGAGCTTGATAAATCACACTTTAGCAGTTGTGTTTTTATGTGCTGAAAAAAAGTGGAAGCAGTGAAAGAGGATGGCATAAGAGCTTGAGGTAAGCAGTTTTATGTTTTAGCGCCATGTCACGTTTTTATTGGTTGATCAGTAAACGTGGATCGTAGCAGCGAACACACTGCGATCATGCTGTATCGTAGGCTATCTTTGGTCGCAAGACCGTGACAGCGGCTGTCTTTGAACCTTTCTTACTGTACGACATGAGCACCGATTAGGATCCACGATCACAGAAATCGCCACAATTGTTTCACGATGCCAATCTTTCATCTGGGACAGTTTGTTTAGGGCCACTGACTGTCTTTTTCAAATTGAGAACTATATGTAGTCACAAAGAATTGTTTATTACACAGAATCTGTGCCAATATTACAATCATGTCAACATCAGTTGGCCACTGAGTGTACTTTGGGATCCTCCTCGATGCATCTTATAAATGTTGTCACATGTCTTGCACACCTCCAGTCTGTTTTTCTTCATTAGTAACATGCAATCTTATAGGTGGTGTTGAATTTCATCCTTAGCTCCTTGCATTGTTTCTTATCATGTAGGCAACAGGTAAAGTAAAACATATGAATATTTAATATATTTAGCAAAATGTTTTTGTTATTTTTTCTAGCTGACTGATGAGCTTATAGACGCCGAATGGTTATTCTGAGGTACATGTATTGTTACATAGCATTGTTTACAAGCTTTACGTGTTTTCCGCAGTTTGAAACACTGAACGAGCAATTATACGAGACACTTCAGTAAGTTGTGCAGTAGAATATCTTGTACTACACCTACTGATGTTCATTCATGTTTATTTCGTACTATAATAGTAAAGAGAATTATATGATTGGTTCACGTGCCGCTTGAACTGAGGCGATAAAGCGATTGCACCTGCCGCATTAAGGAATGCCCAAACTGTATTTATTGTTTGAATTTAGTTATGAATTTGGCTTTATTAAAAGGTAACAAAAGCACAAAGCTTATTGTGATTATTGGACGGTAAGCGCGCAACAAATATTATGAAGTTCACGCGTGAACAGAACACAGCATATAGATATAAACACCTTTGTAACAAGAAGCCATATTAGTATCGATTGCAAACGAGAATTGTTAACGATATTGCTAATGTCCACACAGCAGTCAGTTTTACCTGTTGTGGTTTGTTCAAGTTGTGCATGAAATAGACACTGCTTTTCTGCACTTTTACTTCACACGTCTCCGTCATTTTCAATCTCTCTCATGCCGCCACAGCTGGAGCTGCGTTTAGCAGGTGTGCCATCACCGCTGGTGTTCGGCAGAGATGAGGACTGTTTGAAAGGGTTTTTTCCACTAAAACTTTGATGCGCATCGTCTCACTCAACATAACAAAAGATTTGATTGCAAAACAAGCAGGAAAAAAAGGCATTACATGCAAATTTTTAAATCATAACATGTAATTTTGAATAGTCGCCAGTCGCGGTCTCAGCAAAAATATCACTCGCAAATTGCGAACGTTTTAGGCGCAGTCTGGAGCCCTGATGTAAACATGTAGCTAATGGACTTTAAGGATTACAAAGGTAAACGCAAGCATACAGACCTGAGGCACCTGCTCGATGTCTCGTAGAAAGATCTGTTGGTTTCGAGAAACGGAAGTGGTGCGGTGATAGTCCACCAGCTCGTTGAGAGAGTTAAACTTCACGACCCACAGGAAGTACTTTCCAGCCCCGTCACGCAACACTTTGAAGTGCTGTACATCATTGCCAAACCTTCAACAACAACAAAAAGATTTGAATATAAACACTTTGGTTACAAAAGTGAACAGAGATCAGAGCACATACTAACACATGTATGCAAACACAGGCGAGACGGGGGATGACATGTGTGATTGCCCTGATGTCTATCAGAGAACTGATTGAGACGAGAACAGATGCGATTCAAACCTAATCAAAGCTACCCATCTTTGTATCTGCATTACTGTACAGAAGTCTGGGGTTAGAAAGTTTTCATGTTTTTGTTCACCAAGGCTGCATTTATTTGGTAAATACTGTAATATTGTGACACATTATTACAATTTAAAATAAATGTTGTCTATTTTAATAAATGTTAAAATGTAATTTATTCCTCTGATGCAAAGCTGAATTTTCAGCATCATTACTCCAGTCTTCAGTGTCTCATTATGAGTTTGAAAATTGTCTTATTATGAGTATTGAAACTGTTGTGCTGCTTCATATTGTTTTTTGGAACCTGTGATACTTTTTTCTTTGATTCTTTGATGAAGTCAAAGTTAAAAAGCATAGCATTTGTCCAAAATAGAAATATTTTTTAACAGTGTAAGACATTTATTCATTTAACACATCCCTCCTGAATTAAAGTATTAATTTCTTAAAAAAAAAAAAAAAAAAATGACTGACCCCAACCTTTTGAATAGCATTGTATATTGTAACAATTTCTTTTTTAAAATAAATTGTTCTTTTTAACTTTGCATTTATCAAAAAAAAAAGAAAAGAAAAAAGAGCTCACAGGTTCCAAAAAATAAATAAATAAAATAAGAAAAATAATACACTGCACATACATACATAAACATACATATATGTACATATATTTGTGTGTGTGTGTGCGTGTGGGGAGAGAGAGAACAAAAAATGTATATGAATTTTTGATGGTTTAAGTGGTTGTTCATAGGTGAAATACAGGTAGAACCTGAAGCACTCTCTGTGTGAATGTAAATGCTTCTAGCCTCTGGATCTTGGGCAGGTCAGGACTCTGACTTGATGAAGCCTGCCGTGCACACAGCAGTTATTATGGGAATAAGGAGAGGTGGATTTAATGTGTGTCAACGTACTTGACGGACAGGGAGAAGTCTCCAGGCGCGCTCTCGCTCTCTCTAATGAGAAAGGCTCCGTCGTGCCTCTGTTTGTTTAAGATCTCCTCCGCTCTGGCCCTGGGGATTCTCCCGAAGAACCACCTGTGAACACAAACGTTACCATTATATAAGACATGATACGGAGGACAGAGATCAGACAGTCATCAGCTGAAGATGATTTTCACTGATTTACATGGAAGTGTGGATGAATAGAAAGAGGAAATATCTTTTGCAAAGCACTGGCGCTGAGAGTAGCAGCTTAGGAAAATGAGATAGCAGTTTTCTGTCTGATGGAAAGCCAAGAGAGCAATTAACACCGGAAAAGATGAGTGCAGACAATCAACAGAAGAAAAAAAGAGAAAAATCAGCTCATTTAGAAGATAAGCAAAACACAGATCATCACATGATCAGCACTGAATGCTTCATTACAGCATCTATGTGAACAAAAACATGCAAAAATTTGAAAAAAGAAAGCTGCTTACAAGCTAGTTTAGAAACTATCCAACAATATGTGTGCTTACTGAATGAAATTGAAGTTTGAAGTCAAACTTCACTAAGGCTGGCTGTGTTTGTGGATGTGTGCAGGGTGAGGTGAACTGGGTTAAGCAAACCTGACAACCGAAGCCCTTTATTTACCGGAGAAACAGCTGACAAAGCCAGTTCAATTACTGTGTGCTATTATAAATGATAACCAGTGTCACCACTGTGCTTACAGACCTTGGGAGTAGATGCTCACATTTAACTGGAAGCATGTAAATAGTTCCATTTTTATTAAACAAGATTTAAATGCAAGAATAGTTTTTAAATGATTTACAGTTCTGCTTGCGTTTAATTATTGAGATCTGATGTCGTAACTACTGCTTATTCAAAAAGGTTGAAAAAAAAAACTGAATAGAAACAGAACAGAAACTGAAATAATAGACTAAAATAAAAATTATAAACTGTTGTATTTTAATTAAACAAGATTTATTAATGAGATCCAATGTCATAATTACTACTCATTCATACCCCCCCCCCCCCAATTAATTCCAGTGGATTAAAAACAATAAATTAAAATATAAAAATTATATATTTTGCTGTAAACTGCAGTACTTTAATTAAACAAGCATAATTTCTGTATTAGTGTTTTATTGATGAGATCCAGTGTCATAATTACTGCTCAAAGTGGAATATAATATAAAAGTAACCTGAAAAAAACAAACAAAAAATATATATATACACATACACACATACGTACACACTATAACCTTAAAGGAACACTGAGCAGATTATTATTCCAACCCTCATATTTTCATCAAAATTCAATATATAATGAACATCTACTTTAAATCAATGATAAAACTAATTCTTTTACTCTGTACTTGCGTGAAACAGTACGTCATGTGAAATTATAATACAGTTCTGCTCTCAGAGGATCTGTTACGTAAGGCCAGGAATAAAACCACAGACTGTCTCCGCTGTACCTGCCTAATCTCTCCTGCCCGCTTTGATGTGGACGGCACAAGCCACACACACACACAAACACAAAGTGCATGTGACCAGGAAGTGGCATTAAAGCACTTGAGGGCAAATTCCACTCGCCGCATCCCGCTCAACAACCATCTCTCTCCGCTCAAACACGTGGACGGCATTTACATCGCCTGTCCTGATAAGAGGCCCCTACCATAAACCTGGCCAGTCTTGTGTACCTGATGGTAAAAGCCGCTTTGTTTTCTGGGATGTCAAAACAAAGCGAGTCCAAAAACACTGACGAAAATGAGTTCCAGTGACGCAAATGATCAATATTCAATTATCTGTTAAAGAGAGGAACTAATTATAACAAAGAGCCTCCCACCACAACAGAAAAAACTAATATTACTAATGCCCCTTTAATTAAAACATTACTTAATTACTGTAAATATCAAACTAAATTAAAACAATGGAATGTGGCCTTCAAATATTTCCATCTGTGATTATTCAAGTAAGGAAATAAATGAAGGTTGGCTATTTTGGCTTGGGCCCGCAAGAAGCCACCCAAAACACCTTTATTTTACCTTGACACACTTTAATTTTAGGAAAAGGGACTTTGAATGGTGGGTCATGTTCTTAAGCCTCATTGTGTGTCATTACATGGGTTTTTCAATTCTTTCTCAGGCAAATATTAGTCAATTATTCATTCATTCATTCGTCCTTCCGCCTTTGCTACTGCACACATGACAATAATGAATCTCACTCGCATTGAGACCAATGAGGAACAAACCAAACCATCCACATGTACAAACACTGAGCTCACACAAGCTGTCTGGCATCAGAAGGGCAATAAAGCGTTCTCACAAAAACCATCAGGAAGTCAACTGACAGAAAATAAGAGATTCTGCAAAATGCAGTTTAGGGATTAGGAAAAGACCTGAGAATCTGTGATCTGAGACCAGAAGTAATTCAGATTAGAGCTCACACAACAGCCTCAAGGCTGACACAGTGTAAAGTACACTTGTTGTGCTGTGAAAGTTAATATATTATCAAACATACAGTTAAAATAAGAAATTAAGCAACTTAAATATTGCACTGATTTTAATGGGTTTTTAGTCGATTTTTTTAAAGTTATTTTTAAATATGCTACCATGCAAAAAGTTTTTAATTAAATAATATATTAAATAAAATAGATCAATTTTATTCAGCAAAGATGCATTAAATTGTGAAGATGAGAAACAGCTGACAAAGCCAAAGTTCAATGTGTGTGTTCAGTGTGTTATTATAAATGATAGTCAGCGTCACCACTGTGCTTAAAGACCTTGGAGTAGATGCTCACATTTAATTGAACGTATGTAAATGGTTTCATTTTAATAAAACAATATTTAAATATAAGAATAATTTCTGCTTATATTTCATTAATGACAGTGCCATAATCACCAGCTCATTCAAAGTGGAAAAATAATATAATATAATAACCTGAAAAAATATAATATCCTTAAAGTCACACTAAACACACTATTATTCCAACTCTCATTTTTTCATTCAAATCAAATTAAATATGTAATGGATATCTAGTTTAATCAAAGATAAAGCTAATTATTTTACTCTATACTTAAAAAAAAAATTGTTAGGTCACAGTAAAGAAAAGTAGCACTGTTTCCAAAAAAATATTAAGCAGCACAACTGTTTTCAACACTGACGATAATAATACATTTTCTTTGAGCAGCAAATCAGCATATTCGATATGTAGCATATAGAATGCATATAGAATATTTCTGAAGGATCATGTGACACTGAAGACTGGAGTAATGATGCTGAAAATTCATCACAGGAATAAATACCATTTTAAAATATATTCAAATAGAAACAGATATTTGAAATTGTAATTATATTTCACAATATTGTTGTTAGTTTACTGTATTTATCATCAAATAATTGTAGCCTTGGTGAGCATAAGAGCCCCCAAACATTTAGACAATAGTGTACAAATATCAGGGGTGTGCGATATATATATATATATATATATATATATATATATATATATTAGTCTGCAATATCGTAATTGTTGCTTTAACGATGTGCGATTTGACATTGAATATTTTGCAAAAAACATTCAAAACACCTCTACAGAGTGCACGCATACATTACGTGAAGTCTAGACAAGTGCGAGTGCGCATTTAGAGTACGTTCAGTCACTGCATGATTCAGTCTATTAAAATACATTTAGAATGATCACAAATTCAAGATATGGGGCAGAGAATTTATATATTTATACCACTTCACCTAGTTTCACACGAAGAGTGCCATTTTTTCTCCAACAATTACCATGATTACAAGTGTGAAATTGATTTTTTACAACAGTTCAATAAACAAGAAGTTAATTAAGAGATTTATGTTTTAGACACTATATTTCCTGTTTTTGTAATATGTCGCCAACAAAAATAACTCCAAACACAGCCACAGTGCTGTTTTGCGTCTCTGAGCAACATGACGGTGTTACGTTCCTGAATGAACCGTTTAAATGATTCGGTTCATTCGCAATGACTCACTTGTTAACAGTGACTTGCTGCCACCTACTGGCGGTTTTAATTCTACATCCAAAGTATCTTTTTTTAAACAATTTAAATATCAGTATTAAATGTTTTGTGTTTAATATATCAAAACATTATTTATGCATTTGTAACTGCAGGTTAAAGCATTCATATACTGCATTAAACTGTGTGTAAATTAGGGCTGTGAGTGACAGTGGCAGATTTTTACCATATATCATATATACATCAAAGAAATAATAAAGTTAAATAAGAAAGTAGCCTAAATAATTTGTAACAACTTAAATCACATGCTGGAAAATCTGCAGTGGCCTGATAACAATTAGAACGTAAACACTAATGCTTAAAGGAACACTCCACTTTTTTTGGAAATAGGCTCATTCACCAACTCCCCCAGAGTTAATAAGTTAAGTTTTACCGTTTTTGAATCCATTCAGCCGATCTCCGGGTCTGGTGATAGCACTTTTAGCATAGCTTAGCATAGATCATTGAATCCTATTAGACCAGTAGCATCGCGTTCAAAAACGATAAAAGAGTTTCGATAGTTTTCCTATTTAAAACTCGACTCTTCTGTAGTTGTATGGTGTACTAAGACCGGCGGAAAATGAAAAGTTGCGATTTTCTAGGCTGATATGATTAGGAACTACTCTCATTCCAGCGTAATAATCAAGGAACTTTGCTGCCGTAACATGGCCGCAGCAGGCGCAGTGATATTACGCAGCGCCTGAAAGTAGTCCCCAGCTAGGTAACTAGTTATAATATAGCTGGTTAAAGTAAAGGAAATGCCATGGCGTTTGAGGTAATGTGTAAATTAAAAGTCTAAATAAAACTTCAGTCGCGTTCCAACGGTGACACAGAGGAGGGCGTGCTGATGTTTGGCTCACTGTATTTTATTTTGATAAAGTACCAACTGTGCTGTCAATTTAGCAGTGCTGGAGCTGATGAGTTTTGTGTGTGTGTGTGCGCCAGTGCGATCACTTCATCCGTTTCATTATACCAGCAGAATCAACTTTAAACACTTTAAATTTGTCGTCTTATTAATAATGCATCACTGTATAAAGGTCTGTTTTTATTCATGTACTCACACAATGAAAACAAAAAGTGCTTTTGTAAAATAAGGAAAACAAATAGAATGTCGCTTTCTGCCATCTGAGTTTCCTTTCTGTGAACAAATTAAGCGTCACAAATTTACTGAAAAACTCAGTATATATAGGCTGTTACGTGTCGCACTGTTTTTTTCCCTTGTTTATCTGTAAACTAAATCAAATATATTTCAAGAATTTATTCCTTGTATGTATGTGTGTGTATATATATGTATATGTATTAGGGCTGTGATGGTCGCAGTGACAACCGCATCACTGCGATGGTCGGTTGTCACCGCGGTTGTCTATTGCCACTGGCGGTAGTGCACGTGACATCACGCACTCTATAACAAGCATAATACAAAAGTTTTGTATACAAGTGTAATAATATACAGTTGCAGATTGTTTTATTTAGACTATAAATCTATGCTAATTCACAAATTACCTCAAATGCCATGCACGGCATTTCCTTTAGATTGGCAGGTTTGAGCGCAGGAAAATACAGTTTATTCTGCATTCAGCAAATTTATTTTGTGATGAGCGATGGACCTATTTGGGAAACCAAATACTACATCACTGATCTGGAATAATTTCCATTCATGTCACCCATCCGCGTTTGTACAAGTGTCTTCAAATTCACTTAAAATCTCAAACGCCCGGCTGGTCAGGTTTGTATTGGTGAGGCTTTCTCCAAACTGGTTAAATACGAACGAGACACAGCGGTAAATGGAAGATGCTAACAAGAAATGTGGCAACATACTCCTATTCCACAGAGAGCGCGTGCAGATGAATGGCAGAATGGCAGGGTTTGAAAGTCCGGGAATCAGTTCAAAACACTGATTCACTGGTCTGTGTGTTATTGTGAGCTATTCTGATACATAAATTTGAAGATGTACATTTTGAATGATGTAATAAACTAACACCATCTCTTCACTTTGGCTTTCATTTTGCTTCTGATGCCAATTTGAATTCTTGAGCAATACTTGAGACCCTCACTCCCTTGTTTTATAACAGCTGTACACAGCTCTGTTCAAAGATTTCCAAACATGATTCTAGTAAATCTCCTCAATGCTGACAGATTCGTAAAACAGATGTCTGCAATGATGGGAAACACAGAGCAGAGGAGTTTCTCCCAGATTAGGGAAGTGAAGTCACATCGGAGAGGTGTTAGATTGAGTTTATTCAATTCTCTGTAAGCTTGAAAGAGCTGTACAGCAAGGAAATGACTCTCACGAATCAGCGAAGTCACTTAAACAAAATTCTGAAGAAAAATGATTCTGTATAAAAACAAATCGAGCAATATTTCTCAAGGTGGAAAAATAGGAACTGTGTGTCATTTAGTTAGGTGATATTAGTGGCACAGAAATGACACACACTTCACCTTTAAAGATGTGAATGATCTCATGGTGCTTTGAAAGAGGTGTAAAGGGAAGTCAGGTTGTGGCGGCTGAAGTATCTTAGTATACTTACGCATGCGCCTTCATCTCGATGTAGTTTTTAGGAATGAAACCGTCTTTGCCGTTTAATTCTGCCTTATACCAGTTCTGATCGCACTCTTCATTTAATACCTGTGGATTAGAAGAGAAGACTATTAATATTGATTAAACATGACTCATTATCCTGCTGTAATTGTACATGATTGCATTACACTATAATTTGCATACAGCATTATTCTGTTATGCATAACGATCCTGCTGAGTTATCACAAGCACATGAGTTATTTTATCAAGAAAGCTAAACATCACAGCAGCATTGAAGAGTTCAAACATCTGTGTGAAAGTGTAATGCAAGAGCAATCATGCTAAGGGCCAGCACTAACCACCTGCATTCTGGTCAGTTATCTTATTTTAGCAACACAACATGTGTGAAGATGGAAAAAAAGTGTGTGGTTAAGTGTCTGAATTTGATTGGATGATAAATGTGTGTGTGGACTGAGGCTTTTTCAGTTTAGGCTTCAGAAAACCACCTATCTTATTAAAGGTACAAAGTATTACATAATCAATTCCACGAGTCAGAAACGAATGCAAAATGCAGGAAAAACAATTTTATCTTTGTCCAGTATTGCAGCTCTTAATTTAAACAACAAAATGTGAAATTAAATTTTTTTTGTTAAGGTCTATAAACAATGCTGTTGGAAAATATTAATTCTGAGAAAAACATCCACCAAGAACAATGAGCAAGTCCTCTAAATGGAAAGATTCTCATAAAATAGTGCTCTTAAATATGAAAATCAAATACTTTCCCTTTAAGTTATCTGTAGATGAAAGCAAAAGTATGTAAAGTATTGTTTGTTTTAATAATTTTCTGCAAAAAAACAAGACGACCTCTAAATGTGAAGACTACTACAAAAAAAAAAAGTGCTCGTAAAGGGTTAAATCTTTGATATAATCCAACATTATCTCTTTAATTTAGATGTAGATGAAAGAAAATATCTAAAAACACAAATATTGGCTGACAGATTAAAAAAGAATAATAATAATAAAAACATGAACATTTATTGTTAAATAGTTAATGTCTATAAATTATGTTGTAATGATTTTCTGCATAAATAAATAAAAAAAAATACAATGAGACCCCAAAATAGGAAGACTACAAGAAAGTGCTCGTAAAGGGTTAAATATTTGCTGTAATCCAACATTATCCCTTTAATTTAGCAGTAGATGAAAGAAAATATCTAAAAAACAAAAATATTGGCTGATAGACATCTAATATGGAAATATACTGATTTAATATATTTACATAAAATTAAGTGATATTAAATCAGTATAAAATGTTATAATCTTCACAATAACCCATAATATTAGCTGCATTGATAACATATATTGTGCATCCCTAAGCATCACATTATGTTGAGACTGTCACAACAGACCAGTTTCAAATATCAGTATTAAATGAACAGACCAGTTCAATTTATTCCAAGAGGAAAGTATGGTGCCCGTATTTATATTCTCTGCATTGGCCAACATCCTTTTCAACAGCAGTCGAATGTGAGAAGGGAAGGTGGGGACCAAATATCTGCCAGAGAACAGACTCAAAACTGTGGTTTGGAGGAAACAGAGCATGCAACATCCTTCCGCTGCTAAGATTGATGGGTAGACAACCAAAGGAAGAGGACAGAAAGAGAAAGTCTGACGACAAGGGATGGACCGTTGACCAAAAATGGATTGGGAACCATTAAAACGTGGGCAATATCTACTAAATGCCCAAGCTGATGCCCATTTCCACTCTATATGGCAACACAAGATCACAGAAAACTCTGCTGGTGGTTTCCATATGTGGTTTTAGCATATGGTTAGCACCTTTGGGGTTCACTTTTACTCTGTAATTTTGCTTGTGAAGAAGATGAGAAATATAGCCATCCAACTAGTCTAACAGTCCCAATGCAAATTATACCTGCTGCAGGTAGTTCAGAAATACACCAGTTTGCATGCATGCAAACACTGCCAGATCATTTTAAAATCAAGTCATTTTGGGCTAATGCAATCTCTGTCCTAACATTTAATACTTCGTACTCCTTTTCGTTTTTTTGCAAACAATGATTGTCTTTTTTTGACTCACACATACAATTTGGTGTGTTCATAACTGGAATTAAGTGGGTGCACAGGCAGAAGACGACGTGTTGGGAGGTTTACAGGACGCTTTCAGTGCAGCAACAAAGCCACAAAGAGAAATACAGAGAGAATTGATTGTGCAGTCCTCTCCCTGATGCATACTTAAAACATAATAGGGCGCTAACAGCTCTCAGCTAAACCCAAAAGACAACGATGAGATTGACACCATCCACTCAGCGGCTTCAATCTGGAGTGAAAGCTACAGATGGCCATCATTTATTTATTTAGAGAGAGAGAGAGAGAGCGCAATCTCACTAACTGTCTGCATCAAGCTTGGATCTGATCATTTACCCAACCACACGTACAGCAAACATATTTCTCACGCGTGATGGTCTATCTGCATTAAAGGCCACATGGCAGAGTGACTTTCACAAAGACGGATTTCAAAAAAAGGATTTCATAGGCGATGATAATCATTTACTTTAAAATAAATTAACTTGGATTACTTTAAGATTTTCTGCATTTTAATTCTCAATGGCCTGCTCTAATGCACAAATAAATAAAACATACACTGCTGTTCAAAGGTTTGGGATCAGTAAGATTTTTTAATGTTTTTTTTTGTTTGTTTGTTTTTAAATGGAGTCTCTTATGCTCATTAAGGCTGTATTAATTTGATTAAAAATACAAAAAAATAAATAAATATATTATTGCAATTTCTAAAATTGGTTTCCTATTTTAATATGCTTTAAAATGTAATTTATTCCTGTGATGCTAAAACTGAATTTTCAGCATCATTACTCCAGTCTTCAGTGTCACATGATCCTTCAGAAATCATTCTAATATGATGATTTATTATCAGTGTTGAAACTGTTGTGCTGCTTAATATTTTTTGGAACCTGTGATACTTTTTTTGATTCTTCAATGAATAAAAAAAAAAGAAAAAGAACAGCATTTGTTCAAAATAGAAATCTTTTCTAACAATGTGAGTCTTTACTTCTATCACTTTTTATCCATTTAACACATCCTTTCTGAATAATAGTATTCATTTCTAAAAAATAAAAAAATAAAAAATTGTATTGACCCCAAACGTTTGAATAGTAGTGTATATTGTAACAAAACATTTCTATTTTGAATAAACACTGTTCTTTTTAACTTTTTATTTATCAAAGAATCTAAATAATCATATCAGAATGATTTCTGAAGGATCATGTGACACTGAAGACTGGAGTAATGATGCTGAAAATTCAGCTTTGCTTCACAAGTATATTAAAATAGAAAACTGTTATTTCAAATTCCAATAATATTTCACAAAATTACAGTTTCTGTATTTTTGATCAAATAGGTGCAGCCTTTATGAACAAACTTCTTTTAAAAAAACATTAAAAATCTTACTGATCCCAAATGGTAGTGTACATAAAAGGACTGAAATTTCAGCCACCAAAAACAGGGTGAAAATCCGATCACAAGCCAAAAATCTGAAAAGAAATTTATTTCATCCAACAAACTGAATATTTGATGTTATTTATAAAAAATAAAAAAAAGGCATGCATATAAAATTGTTTAGATTTAAAACTCCATCAAATAAATGGAAAATAATATATTTACAGGGAAGACTCATGAGGAAATGAGATGCAACATCAAATGCGTCTGTTTTTACTCTTAGACAACTGCAAGTCTGAAAATAAGAGCACTAAAATTCACAAGATCAAGAGAGACTGTGAAAAGGTCTAGGGCAGGGGTGCCCAATAGATCGGTCCTGATCGACTGGTATAAGGCAATGCTGGTAGATCGTGCTTTAGGTCAGTGGTTCTCAACCAGGATAAAACTATAATATAATATATTCACTAATGTTACGACTAAAATGTAAAAATACATAGCCTATAAATAAATAACAGCACAACCTCTATACGTATTGTGTGATGATCTGTGTTTCGGAGCAGCAAACCATTTCTCCTCACGCTGTGTGAAATACAGACTGAACGGCGGCTCAAAACTGCTGTATGAGCATGTGATATGCAAACCACAGCTCTCGGCTGGATAAAAGAAGCCAGTGTCACACTACTAGCCTAAAGTTCTGATGGATGACGATTGTAATCAAGGTAAAGATGATTACAGTGACATACGGGATCGTGCATTAGGCGCGCGTTGTGTCCGTTATAATTTATGTGCAAATGAACCGTGTATGTGTGCTCTCGATGCACTGATCACTGTAACTTATTTCTGCTTCAATACAGCTCCGTATATTCACGTAGTTAAATACAGCGAGTAGGGCTGGGCGATAAATTGATTTTATCGATTAACTCGAATATATAGTTTACGTCGACTTGTTTGAATGAAAATCGGTTTTCTTTTTAACATCCGCCGACGCTCCCCTCTGGGCTCCCGTAGATCCGAATGGGCTTAGCCCTCCCCCCGCGCATTTGCCATATAGGGGTGGGCCGACAGACGATGCCATCGCTATGTTAAGCCAGCATCGTGATGTTAACGCCGCTATGTTAATGCATAATGATTTTGAATGCATAATCGCTTTTAAGTTTCACTTTCGAGATTCGCGATCGCATGTACTCCGTTTATACTATGGAGCGGTAGTGCTTACCACACATCTTACAAGATTAGATGTTTGTCAGTGGTGCTCAGGATCTGCATATCATTCGTCATCGTCCTGCCAAAAAAACAGCCTACAGTCACTGATATTTAATGCTGTTGAATGTTTTGTTTGCATTTTATCAGAACTACCTCCTATCTACTGAATAGCAAGATGTTAAACTTGTATTTAAAGAAAACTTAGCAAAAAGGGACCACATAATTTTATGTTGTTACGTTGTGTTACATTTTCACTGTTTACAATGGCAGGGCCTGTCATCTTGTCTTTTTGGCTTCTGGTTTCTGATTGCACTTTAACCCCATGGTGGGAATCCAGATCAAATCCCAGAAGGGAAAATCAAAAAATAAAGTTAAACCTTGTTTTGATCTTTTTTTTTTTGTCATCTGCAGATTGATTTTAAGTAGGGGGGGAAAAAAAGAAAAAACGGGGATTTTTTTTCTTAGGCAATATCGCCCAGCCCTAACAGCGAGTGTTTTAAAACGGATGCTCACGTGTTTTGGAGAGGTTTGTGAGGATCAGTGGTGTTTATGTACATATGGGCAGCATCAGATGCTCCAAACAGCTCGTTCTGCTTCAAATCACTGAGTTCAGAATGGGTTCATTTTTCGATTGTATTTTGGTGTGTTTAGTGATTCTGAATGGACCCGTATACTGGTATGGCAGGTTGACTAGTGCTTATATGTTAAAATTATTCTATAATTGAGCTTATTCTATAATTCTGCAGTGACATTCTTGAAAATTATGTTTGCAAAAAAGAACATGGAATGTTTAAATCTATTTTAAATTTGTTTTGTTTAAAAAAAAAAAAAGCATGTAATTGAAAAGTAATAACTCTAGAATACAAAGGTTTTGGTGAATAGAGAAGTTTGGGCTTGCAGTATTGATTTGGAGAGGAGGGGGCATTGGAGTAAAAAAGCTTGAGAAACACTGCTTTAGGTAAATGCAATATAAAGATACATCCCAACAAGCCTTTTTATTTATTTACTTTATATGTATTATATCATTTATTTGTTTTTCACTTGGTAGATCTCGGAGAGTTTCTCATTTGAAAAGTAGATCCCCACACAAAAAAAAAAAAAAGTGTGGGCACCCCTGAGCTAGGGCCTAGTGGTTGTCTTGCAATATTGTCAAGCTTCATTTAATGTACTAAGAGATTGCGTTCACAGGTAAAATACACTGGTCTTAAGTTCTGGACCAGTTATGAATGGAACAAGACAGAAGATCATAAGCGAATAAGATCAAGCCAACATGCTTCAGGGAAATGGCCTCATTCTCTCGTCTGAGAGGGAAAGATCGTAGAGAGGAAATGAAAGTAACCTAAAAAGTGTATCACGGGAACTACACAAGTGTTCTTGTGTAACTGCCATTATAAGCTTCAAGCAGCTTCAACCTTTCTACATGTGATCTCTTTTGTTTGACATTTTGTGTCATCATAAAGGCCGACTATCCTCAGACTACGTTTGTTACAAAACCTCAATCAAATCTGTTTTCAGAAGACTTTCCAGCAACAATATTACAATTTACACAAAAACAGATATTTACACATACCACATACAGATGGCAATTATTCACAGTCATTGTTATGATTATTATACATAAAAGTTTATAATTTCACTGACAATACTGAAAATATCAGCACACAATATTGCATATGGTGCAATTTTCTATGGGTAACACAAAAGCAAGCAGTTTTTCCCCCAAACAAGACATTTAACAAAACACACGTGTTTTTCAAACAGCAATGCTGGGAGTTAAAAATTATTAGCATTTCTCAACCAAAAACAACACTACGCCGACATTGCGACTGATCAAAATTAGATAATGCCAGTTATTATCAGAGGAGATGTCAAGCGTCAGTCGAGCCACATCTTGATGCCTTCAGTTGATAAACACCACTTTTCTATTTCTGATGCGCTACACAGCCACTCCAGCTAATTTACTTTCTTGATTGCCAGTAATTTTTTAACAAATATGTGAGCTGATTGATTTCATTCATTATAGATTTAATTAAGATCTGTTCGTCAAAACAGTCAGCTTGTGATGTTGCTGTAAATCATCTTTTCTTCTTTTAGCATATTTATATAAATAAAAGTGGTCTATTCTAGAAAATCCCACACAAAGTTTTAAAGCAATGGATTTCACTGAAAAAGTATGAAAAAAGTAACTAAAACACATGGATACAAAAAAAAAAAAATCTGCTTATGATTTAAAATAAAAATAAAAAACAAAGATTTAAAATAAAATGCATTTTTTTAAATTATGTAATGTATACTGTAATTAAAAAACAAACAAACAAACAAACAAAAAACAGTATAATGTCATACACAGACACCTGAGGTAGCTATTTCCAGGCATGCAAGTACAGCTCCTATCTACTTCAATCTCCAAAACTGTAGGTCAAGATTTCTTTCAAATAACATAAAATCTGACAAAAATGCTATTATAAATTGTGCTTTCTTAGCCCAGAATTTTTGCGGCTAGTCAACAAACAAACACGACTGGCTCTTTTAACTCCTCCCCCTATAAAATCACTGATGGCAAATCTATATCAGAGATACACTGGACAAACTCGGTCACTCACAATACCCAATTTTTTTTTTACCCAACACACACAGTTGAACATCTGATCAGAGAGAAAACGATTTGCTTTGTTGGCAGTTTTATCAGTGGACACAAGTGCGTTCTTGTGATGGCCCGTTCGCTCTGGCCTACACTTCTCTCTCTCACTTACAAACACAATCTCTATCCATTGTCAAGTCAGCGCTGTGTCAACAGCCCCCAGCGCTCACCCCCGCTTTTAATCAGACATGGCACAACAGTAATGGTGCTTTCGTTTTGTGTGGCAGAGATAATCTCATCCACAGCTGTTGTGGCCTTCTGCTCTAACCAACAGCCGCTGCTTCACAGTCGGAGAGGAGAAGACACGTCGGGATACCCACAACGCACTGCAACCACCGCTATTTGAGCCAATACCACGGGGCACCCCTGGACGAGGGGTTTGGAATAAGAGCGGTGATGGAAATGACGCATTTGCGGTCAATTCGACGTCATTAGATGAGGGTCAAGGCTAAACTTTTCATAGACTGACAGAGACAGGAGGGGCGGCAATGGAGTGCATGACAGCAGTAGATTATCTGAATGTGTGGATTAATCTGGTGTGCGAAAATAAAATAAAAATAAATAAAACAAAACAAAAATAAAACAAAACAAAAATGGAAGTAAAAATTCTTCAGTTTAATATTTAGGGTTAGGAGTATTAAGTTAAAATAATAAAACAAAAAAAATATAACCAAAAGTAAAATACAATAAACAAAAATAACATCAAATAAAAAAATAAAATAAAATAAAACTAAAATAAAACTTAATTTGAACTCTGAAGTTTAATATTTAGTGTTAACCCTAAGTATAAGCAGCATTAAAGTTAAAATAATAAAACAAAAATAAAACGAATAAAATATAACCAAAAGTAAAATAAACAAAAATATCAAATAAAAACAAAAAAATAAAAATAAAACAAAATGAAATAAAATATAAATAAAGCTGAACTTTGAAGTTTAATATTTATTGTTAACCCTAAGTTTAAGCAGTATTAAGTAAAAATAATAAAACAAATAAAATGACCAAAAGTAAAATACAATAAACAAAAATATCAATCAAATAAAAACAAAAATATAAAAATAAAACAAAATAATATAAAATAAAAATAAAGCTGAACTTTGAAGTTTAATATTTAGGGTTAACCCTGTATTAAATTAAAACAATAAAACAAAAATAAAATGAATAAAACAAAATATAAACATATAATATAAATATACAATAAAAAAAATAAAATAAAAATAAATAAAAAAAATGAAAAAGAAAGCTGAAGTTTAATGCTTGAGGTTGTGCTTCCCGAAGCAAATGAAAAGTTTAAATTTTAGAAAAGGGTGAAATGTGCGCAGGAAATAAGCTTTGAAATCATGCAAACCGTAAGCTTACATAATAAAGGCCAGACGTTCATATTATAACCCATGTGCTGTTATCAACACTGCCATCCACGACTTCACAAAGGGTCAGGGCACGCTACACCACCATAGACGCTGATGCATGCTACAACAAGGCTTCTTTTCATCCCAGACCTGCTTTCACAAAGACAGCAGTGTGCACGCTAGTGTCAGTCTCTGCTTATGACTGACTGCACGACAGTTGTACAGGCAAGATGCTGTCAGTCTGTCAAACACGCACACAAGACCTGACATGACATTTTAACAATCACAGCCAGTGAAAGACTGCTGAGAAAGGGGAACGGATAAGAGACCATCTCAAAAAAATAAATAATTCATACAGAAACAACGGACACATGCAGCATCTCGCCATCTGTCTCAGTACCTCAGGCCTGACCCTGGGACGTAATGGGAACACATTAACCCTCCAAAAAACAAAAACAAACCACATCCAGCAGAGTATCTGATCCGGGATGCTTTTGGTGTTCAGTTCTGAACATGCTTCCTGAAGAAAGAGGAATGGAGAGGAACAGCTTGATTAAACAATCTGACGAATACTCGTATACATCAACTAACCGCGAGATCCGTAATCTTAAACTTTAAAAGATCAAAAAGCAAGACATTAGCACTTTTGATGGCAGCATTTTACTCAAAATGCAAAACCCATTAAATGAAGCTGGCATAATTATAAAGTTCGACCTCATTATGGAAGCAAAGAGTTCTTGTTGTAGAATTACTCCCAAGAGTCCTTTTCCTGCAGAACGTTGACTGACTCAGCACTCGATCAGACGAGATGTCACTGCGCTTAATTAGCCCTACAGATGAGGAGGCCAAGGTCACGTCTCTGCCGCAAATTACAGCAATTACTAGGCTTTGATTACGGTTAAGTGGCATTGTTACACTACGATGCCGTTTGTGCTGACCCTGGAGAAAACATTCAAATGGAAACTCTGAATGGAGATGATGGTAAAGCGTCTTGCCTTTAAAACTGCATTTTGATTCACAACAGCGCTCGGCAATCAGCAGTAATAATTCTCATCCTGATTCACAGCTCTCCCGCTGGGACTTGTGATTGCTGATTAAATACAGCTCGCTTGCACTCGTGCACCCAGAATCCATTTCATCATATTTCAGGGAATTAATGAAGTCTGTCAGAACTGCTTTCCTGAAAGTAAACGACTTTGATCAGATTATTTTTTTCTGATTTTTAGAAAGAAAAAGCCCTAAAACAGCTCTACAAGTCTCTATGATAACAGCTCGTGGCCTTTCCCTAACTAAAGAGATTTTTCTAGGGATACACATTATGAATCTGCCATTTTGTCCAACAAACAAACCAGACAAGAGTGTATATTAACGTCGGTGGACTTAAACTTGAAAAACGGTGTGTATTGATGTCTTTCTGCGGTTGAAACAAGATACCTTCAGTAGGGCTGTCGCGGTAACCGCAATATCGCAATACCGCGCTATTGATGAGCATAACCGCAGAGGAGTGCAACAACCGCAGCAACCGCGATATTTCAGTGTTTTCTTTTTCGTAAGGTTACACCCTTCTTGTTTTACACTTCGCGCATGTGTACTGAATATTAATGATAACAATGTGTATCATGCTGATTTGCACAGAGGCTCAGTAAATTTGCATATAACAAGCCTAAAAAGACAGCGAAGGAGAGAGAGAGAGAGATCGACTGATTGCGTGCGATTACCTACGTCTGTCTGTCCTTCAGGCTAAGTCATGTATTTGTGAAAACAGGTTGTCGTGTCCAAGAAAAGCGAAATCTGTCTTAGCATCGATGCTGTGCTGGTCAGCTGAGCCTTTAAAAGTGGCGCTCAAAGTTAAAATGATTTAAACAGCGTGTTTCATTACAAATCTCTGAATGAATCAGCGCTTTAAAGGCTCACTCAAAGACAGTCCCTTGTCGCCACCTTCTGGCGTAACAATGAATCTGCACTGACTGACAGCCCGTCTAGAACACGCAGGTGAAATATCAACAGAAATATCTTGTCAGTCAGATTCGAGGATCAGAACTAACTGTTATATATAGGCTAACAATATACTAATGATCTTATTGTCAGGTTTAAGTTTTGTTATGTGGACCGTTATTTTGTCATTCTCTTCTGGTACTTCACTTCCTGTTTCAACGCAATTTAGTTTCGGTTTTATTGGTTTCTGAATATGACCTCCTTACATCGTAACATACACACACAGATAGAGATATATATATGTGTGTATGTGTATGTGTATGTATGTATGTGCGCGGTAATACCGCATACAGCGCTATTGAGCCACTCAAAATTACCACAAGGGAAATTCCTTAACCGCGACAGCCCTAACCTTCAGATGTTCATTCATGTTTGTTTTGTGTTTTAAGTGAATATGAAAAGACGATCAGTTCACGTGCTCCTTGAACTGAGGCAATATTCAGTGATCTCTCATGACACAAAAAGCCGCAAAACAGTACTTATTATTTGAATTTCCTACAAAATGACAATTCGAAAGCTCAGTCTTTGTTGCATATCAGAAGTAGCCTAGTCTTGTCTGTCGGCGTGTTGTCAGTTTCCTCTTTGCTCTGAGGTATTTTTCACTTCGAGAGAACATGATGTGTAGTATGAGAGCAGCATGGCTTGTCGGAGATAGCAACAGTAACTAAGGGGGTGGGTCTTTGCGAAGGGTCAATTGCTAGTAAATTTTAGTGTTTTCGGCCTTCAACATTCTCCAAAATATCATCTTTTTCCACATATACTTGCCATATCATCTTGTTTTCACAAAGCAAAGTAAGTGAACAGGACACATGGCACATGTACGGGCCGGTGATCTGAACTATACTTTAATCTATCCCACACAAACCAGAAGATTACATCAAACCGGTTTGGCTCCATAGGTTGACTAAGCCTTTCTGCTTGCCCATCCGTGAATTATAAATCATGGATTGTGCTGTTACATAAGCCAGCGTCCTCATGACACTGACACATGAGCAGAAGTCTATAATCACAGTTACTGATGGACAGTTTTGGACAAGTCTTGCTGATGAACCTGCCTGATACAGAGGCAGTGAGAGGGGATGTTCTTAACAAGACAAAGTGATGAAGGGCCGTGTTAATCGCTGCTTTAGGAGGCTGTTCTAATGAGCTTTGCGGACAGCACACATGGGATTGCGATCTTAGCCACCTTGTTGAGTACCTGCTACTGTAATCATTCCAAATTGGATTCTTCACGGGTTGCTGGTCCCTCTGTGGCTTTGACATTTAATTACCTTTCTAAACGATTTTGCTGCCTTGTTTTAATCATTGCTTCCATTCAAATAAAAGAAATCTAGTTGAAACCTGTATTGTCCCTCTCATTCTGCACCAGTGCAAATATGTGCGCGTGTTGCACGTGTTTTGCTTGCTTCATGAGTGTTTCTGCGTTATATGAGTGGCTTTGGAATATAAATCGAAGCACGTTTCAGATGAAAAAAAGGCAAAACGCGTGATTACAGTACTGAGCCACTGCAACGGAGCAGCTCTAATGCTATTAAATTAACAGTGAAAGTAACAAAAACTTGTAAAATACATTTTAATGGGCATAATTAAGTGTGAAAATATCCGAATTATATACATTCAAACCAAATATCATTCAGACACCAGATATAATTTTTGATATTTTTTTACTAGTGGGTGCAGGACACTTCATTTAAGTAAGTGAGGATAGCAAAATAAAGCCAACTGTGACATTATAAGCAAAAATTCTTCATAAAGTGGACTACCAGTAAAATTGATACAAATTTGGGACCAAAAATGATTTAGATCGAGTCTGGGAAAGATCAAGTTCAGGTTTTTAAATATTGTCATACTAACAGCTGTCTGAATAATTTTGGTTGATTGTAATTCATTACATACCTTTCTATCAAAGTTATCTGACATTATCAAGCTGAATTTGTTCTGACACAGTTTAACTCTGAGTTCTTGTCGTATTTTATTACATTTTCTAAACTATAGTGAATAAACTGTGATAATGTGAGAAATGTTGAAGGTGTCTGAATAAAAATAAAAAAAATAAATAAAAAAAAGTGAAAAGTTGAGCATTTTTTTTGTTAATTTCAAAAAGTCTGAGAAGTAAATGCCTACATAAACTTGGCTGCAGTTTCTCGACACAGAGCCGATGAGTTGCTTAATGAGCCGTCTTTGAGTCACCTTAACTGCTACCCAGGGACGTCTCGCCATGATGACTCAGTCCCTAAAGATACCGGCGGCCGATAACACTTCTGTGCTGCTGGAAACGGCCCTGACGAGGGCAGCAACCTCATCCTTCATCTGTGACACCACCTATAACTCATTCTCTCCATGTGTCGGCTTATAGCTTCATTTGAAACACGGTGAGGTAATGCATCTTTTCAGCAAACATTCATGTAGAATGCATGAGTGCGGCTTTTGCTAATGCAGAGCGCACAGATTCACGCTGCACACAAGCTTTTTTATGCTTCACATAGAAAAGATTAAAGGCAGAGCGAGGCTGTTGTTCTCCGCTGTCAAACGGCAAGCATGCATAAACACTGGTCAACACCCTAACACTGAATGTAAAGAGTGTAATATAAACATGCAGACTAGCGCTCAACAAATATGGCTCTTTCAGTGGCTGATGACTAGAGAAAGTGTGATGGCTGAAATATGAATCATACAAATTACTGACAACAAATTAAATGCACACACACAAAATAAACCCACAATCTCAACAAAACTGCCAAATATTTGCCATTTAACATGCATTTATCACTGCAATTTTCCCATAAATTTTACTGTAAATTACTACACAATTTGCAGTTGCATACATTTATACAAAGTATAAGTACACACTTTTTCTTATTTAAATCTTTTTTTAAAATGTAATAAACACATTTAAAAATGGATTTGAATTAATATATGATATGATTAAAAATAACAAGAGGAAAAAGCATAAACAGAGGGAGATAAAATTGTAATTTTATATAAATTTTCATAATTAAATTTTCAAATGGACCAAAAAAGAATGATTTAAATGCTATTATTATTATTTGTTTTTTAATGTAAATTTATTTTATTCAATATAAAATTACATAAAATGGTAAAATTAACTTATGGTTAATTGATTTTAAACTTTAAATTTTATTTCTTAATATTACATTTTAATTTTATTTATTAATTTCAGTCTATTTAAAGTTACATTCTAAATATACATACATATATACCCACATCTCTCTCTCTCTACACACACACACACACACACACACACACACACACACACACAAATACATAAATTTGCATTGCTGTACTACTATTCTGCTCAGTACGATCAAGAATAAATATATTTATTTACAATTCGACATTGATTGGACCTAATTTAAGAACTAGTACTTCAAAAAGAATTGGATCTAAATACAATTTCTTGCCTTTAAATAAAAAACAGCAAGAAATTATATGAATAAACGACTTGTGAAACACAAAAAGTCAAAAATAGCAGAAATAAAAAACCAGCTTGTTCCTAGCCAGTACTCGAACGGAGTCTGAAGCAGGACGGGACATGTTTGAACAGTGATTAGACAGTGAAGCGGCAGTCAAATCAGACTGCTCAATGTTTGCCGCACGCACTCCACTGCAGCTCTGCGGAGACAGGAAACTGCTGGGGGTGGAAGCTGTACCAAACAGGAAGTGAGAACAAAGTAGCTTTAAAGGTGGCTGCAACCTCACACGCTGATGTCACCAGGGCGCCGTTGCACGCACTCAGCCCCCTTTAGGCTGATGCTCCTTCCCAGAATGCCTGGGTCAGGAAGTGATAAACAGAAAGATGACGAGGAGGACAGAGGGTGTGTCACTAACCGTCCAATGGAGAACAGCATACAGATATCACAGATTCCACATGCAGCTGCTAAGATATTAACGCGGATACATTTACAGTCATCTCACTCATTTGTGCACCAAGCACTGGCTCTGTACGCTACAATAATACAGATTTCAGACTTTCAAAAGGCTTTCAAATTCTAAAAGAATATATAACATCAGTCTGAAGTTAAATTAAGTATTTCTTGTCTTTTCAGGGTTTCCAAACCTTTTTTAGACCAAATAATGTTCATGACCTTTGAAAAAGGTTATAAAAAATTATATTGAAATATAAATTGAGCCATTTTGGAGTCAACTGTAACTAGAAAAAATTTATGTTTATTACATAATAATAATAAAAATCACAAAAATTGACTAATGACTAAACATATCCACATAAAATTATGACTTAAATGTAATTAAAAATAAAAAAAGAGATGAATTTGATATGCACAGCATGTTGTAGAATGTCCTAATCACCCCACCCACCCCCACCCCATATACACAAATTAAAATAAATCACAAAATGTTTTCCATGACTAAACGCATATCCACAATAAATTGACTTTTTAAAAAAATATGAAAAGCATGCTGCAGAATCTCACTAAAAGTTCAAAAGCGCCGGATTTAATTATAACAAGTGCACAATTCATCTGAGAACATAAACCAAAGTGCATTTTTAGAGAGCTCAGCTGATGTGTGACGATCGAGACGAGTTCCTTCTTTCTGCTGGCAGTGTGATTCAAACCCACAAGACCCTTGTGCTGAAAATTTCCATGCGAGTGCATTTTTGGGAAAATCTGAGAAATCATTATGATAACACCATGACATCTGATTATGACAGCCACTTGAAAACATCACGCTGTTGATGATACTCGATCTATCATAGATTCAAACCATCCAAAATGCAAATTATACAACCTATAGTTACATTAGCTGCTTAAGAGAAGGTTGGTCAAGGTTTGTGGGCACCAGTAAACAGCCTACGCAAAAAATGTGAAGTCCAAAGAGCTGAACAATATAAGATTGTTAGAAACAAACAAGAAACAAAACTATTGAGTGTTTTGCACAAGAAACACGTATGACAATATAAACTGTATAAAAGCACCAGTGTGGTGCTGGCGGTTTATTTAGCTTGTGCCAGAACAACTGCTACCAAATACACATAGCACAGCCAAAATAGTGCTTTTTTACTTGTGCAGTCATAAGACATTCACAAAGGCAAGCTGTGCAACAATGTCATCACTGCATATCTGCTTCAGAGAGGAGAACCCCATCATGATCAAAATGAAAAAGCCTCAAAATGTGGTCTGTAAGCAGACACCACACAGAAATGCCTAATGTAAAATGGTAAAACAAACATGGAAGATTCCATGTGTTTGAAGAAGCAACAACAGGAGGCTTATTAACAAAGACAAGAACCGATAATGAGTTTCTCCAAAACCGACAGTCAGCTTTTAGGTTCATTTTCGGCTTTGGGATTACAAAAATCGATTTGGAAAGCTGAAAGTTATTCTTAGAAAAATATGCTGGCTCCATGCAGAAGAGACAAAGGCTTTATACTTTTCAGCTTTGAAGCGATTAATGCCAAAGGGGGGAAAAAAGGGGGAGTTTGAACTCTTTCTCAACAGCAAAGCTACATGAAACAACTGAGATTACATACAAAGCAAGATGACAGCCAAGAATCAAGAGTCGAGTTTGGCATTGTCATGTAAATTATGGTATGTCTTCGTTATGACTCCTAATGAGCATAAACACAACAGCTCCGTCGCCAGTAGTTCATTCATAATTGCCAAAGAATGGAGTGTATGTCGAACGTCTCCTGACAAAACCAGAAGGACAAAAAAACCCCAAAAAACTTTTAGATATCAATCTGCAATTGTGATTGACATCAGTTATGATCATTTTTGGTGCCTCCTTTGAAGAAACCTTGAGCTCCTTATTAAATGGGCCACATACAAAAGACCTGAACCAGAAGCGAATGACATGTTTTACAGAATACGGAAGTTTGCTGTGCATAACCCTTATAATTAGGTCTTAAAATGCTCAAATTACTTTGCATACATGTTTCTGTTTTATGGTTGATGGAAA
The DNA here is from genome assembly GCA_036784905.1 of Acrossocheilus fasciatus. NCBI lineage: Eukaryota > Metazoa > Chordata > Actinopteri > Cypriniformes > Cyprinidae > Acrossocheilus > Acrossocheilus fasciatus. The sequence continues at coordinate 5,626,053 of JAXUIB010000026.1, read as the reverse complement.
TGCAAAAGTTGCATCTGCTGTGCTATCACAGTTTCATAAACAACTCCTCTATTCCATACACACATGAACAACAATTTAGGGAAATCACTGCCACATTTAAATGTGGTTAAACTTTGAAGTGCTTTTGTAACCAAATAAAAACAACATAAAGACACAATGTGGTGTGGCATCTAAAAACTGTGTTCCATTGACTTACATTCATTCATTCATTTAGCAGACACTTTTATCCAAATTGAAAAATATTTATGATAGATAAATGTGCCCGGATACCTTTATCTGATAATGATTATTATTAATACTATTATTTTCAGATATAAATAATGTAAAAATGCAATGTATAAACAACATAAAATTAATTATCTATTAAGTTTAAAATATTTATACTTATTTGATAAAAGCATTCAAACTGCATCATAAATATTCAATTAACAAACTTACAAAAAAAAACAAAAATCAAACTATTCCTTAGTCAATTAAATATAAATAAATGCAAAAAACCTGCACATTATTCAAGTAAAAAGAAAAGGTTTCTGAGGAGTAGGAGGACACTTGTTGCAAACGGCATCTCATTATGAGTGCTGTGTGACAGCAAAATGCTGCTGCACAAAACCGGTTTACTACGCTTTCTGAAAACCTCACCTAACCTGACTAAGACATCACACCTTTAAGTTCCCACACTCAAAACTTCTTTCCCCCAAAAACTTTATTTCACTCTTCGTCTGTTCCCCTTCAAGCATTCATAATTTAGAAGTTTATGGAGGAAAACAACCTAAACCATCCAAAATAAATGACTAGACTGAACATTAAAATAAAGTGCGCATTGCTTTTGTAATGGCTGCTAAAACAGACTTGACTAATTTTGTCTTTTGCTATTAAAAATTCAGCATGTTTGTGCCCGTAATGAACGGACAGCTCTTTTCAATTACAGCACACAGACAGACGGCCACATTAAACCTTCGGTGACGGTCGTATACACAAAACACATTAACTTTTCATCCTTTCCTGTCCTTAACCTCAGTGTTATTTTAAACATTAGGGCTTCGAGTTTTCAGCCTCAATCCAAAGCCACTCAACTACTTAATATCCATATCTTTCGCTTCTGCTCTTCGCAATAAGTAATGAATAGTTTAAAAGCAAGCTTGGCTTTCAGCGAAAAAGATTGAGAACTTCCATTAAGCTGAAGGAGGCGACTTTCCATTTCCCTTTATTACATTTTAAGACAGTCTAAGAGGAAGTGAGGAAAATCCGACCGTGTTCCAGATACTAGTAATCGTACATGACAGCTTCCACTAAGTGACGGGTTCTTTCTAAGAAGCTGATCAGTAATAAGCGAACTTCAGTTTTAGTACTTAAGCGAAGAACCTGTCGGTCGCGAGTTGCTTCAGGGGGATTTCTTAGAAACGTGCAAAGCGAATCACATTCTAACTAAACCAGAACAATGACGTATCCCAGCTCGCACAGCAACCCAAAAAATAAAAGGCTATGGTTAATTTGGGCCGAGAGGAATGTCAACATCACCGTATAACTAACTGGTGTAGTTCAACGTTTATTTAAAAAGCGTACATCTACCCAGTGCAGGAAAAAACCCCCAAAAAACTGTGGTATTCTTTGTTGAATTAGGTTTTTTCAATTGTGCATAATTCACTAAATGCATTATCTAATTGAACAGAAAAGCTTAGTGGCATGAAATCCTTCCAGCAAACAGCAGCCAGTCCTGACTCAACTAAAACGTAAATGCAACAAGATGCTTCCAACTGTTCCCCCATCTCTTCCTGCTCTGCTCAAACACTGTAGAGGAAAAGACACTTATATTAGAGCAGGTCACAAGGCCAAAGCCTCGCCATCAGTTTGAAGAGCACCTCTATTGATCACAGATAAAACCATTGAGCTGTTGCTGTCGTTGAGCAAGCAATCGGCCAAAGAGTTTACACAAGCCTCTCCTCATAAATAACCTGACTGTGGCTTCAGTGCACAGTAGAAATCAATGTCTTTTATCAACAACTACAAAACTGATTAGAAATCTAAAATCTGACAAGACAAGTCGCCAATCATCTAAACAATAAAAATAAATGTTTATATATTTTAAAATATCGATTGACACTTTAATGAATTGCAATTCAATCTATTTTCAGCATTTTAAATCAAATCTTGACTAAGTTTCAATTTTTTAATTGATGTTACAAGCCAATAAGGTATTATAACAATTATTATTGTTATTAATGTGTATTATTATTAGTGGTCACAGTTTAGTTTGAGGACCAATTCTCACTATTTACTATGACTTTTGCCTCGAACGTATAATTTGCTAATTATTAATGGTTCAGTTTAGGTATGGGGTAGGATTAAGGGAATATTGTCATGCAGAATAATGCATTAATGTGCTTTATAAGTACTAATAAACAGCCAAAATGCTAGTAATATGCATGCCAATAAGCAACTAGTTAATAGCGAGAATTGGCCCCTAAACTAAAGTGTTACCTTATTATTACTATTATTATTATTATATACAATTTTTCCAAATATAAGTTGCGTTTTTTTTTTAAATCACCTGAAATGAGCTGTGACTTGTATTCCAAAGCAACTGATATAATGCAATTACTGTCAAGCACACAAAACATGCGTGAACGTTTTTTATAGCACATTTGCCACGCGCCAGAAATTTCAGTATCGCTTTAAATAATTCGCTTAGGCTTGGGGTTTGTAAAAAGTTGCTTATAATGAATGTCACTTATTTGTTATTTATACTTTAATACTCACACATTTTTTAATTCCTGTTCTGAATACTATTAAATTGAAATGATTGGCTGAAGTGAGAGGAACTAAAAATACTTCTTTATAGTGTCTGCTAATGTTTTGTTTTATTTCAGTATTTTACATTATTTCTGAATGCAATAATACAATGCAACTTATACACAGTGTTTTTGTTTCTCTTTTGTTTAATTAAGCTGTAACAAACACCTTTGAAGTGCTTTTTACTTGAGTTCAAAGAGCCAAAAAAGGAAATCAAATTCATATCAAATATCAAAACGTGTTTCACTTCATATTTGTGACGCCCAGCAAACCCGTTGAACCCGCCTGCAGCACGACCTGCTCTCTACAGGAATGATGTGTTCAGGATGCTGCTGGGTTGAAGGGGTAACAGCCCCCACCTCCAGATCTAGGACACAGCAGAAAACTCCAGAACAGGTGGAAGAAACCGCAAGCCTGCTGCCATTTCCCTCTGAGATGTTGATGATGAGCTTCAGGACGCCAAAAGCAGACTAAAAATCACTGGAGGTTGCTAGCAGACATGTCTATCTTGTGTTATGTTTTTAATGCGCTTAAAGACAAACCATGTGCAAATTCATCAGTCAACCCCATTGCTAAATCTTTTCTCATTTACACTGCAGTCTACCAAATTATGACAGTATCAAAAATTTGGTTTGAAACAGCCCGTTTCCTACAGTCACAAACATGCAACCAATCCTGTCAACATGTGGGGTGGGGATTTGCATATCATTAGCAATCTGAGATAAGTGAACGGAAACATGGTTTGTGTAACATTAGCGAAACATTATTAGCTGTTTGATAACGTAGGTCAAGCCAAAGACTACTGATATATCAATTACCATTACATATCCAATGTTGTAGAGAGTGATACATAAAATATATATAACTACTCTGATACATGTATACGACCCTGTATAATTCACTCTTCAGAATCAGAATCAGTTTCTGGTTATATATGGCTGAATTGATCCAACATTGCCATTGTATTGTGTTTACTACTTCAGTTAACTGAGTGAAAGTGGAGCAGGTCTGAGCTGCTGTGATTGAGTGGAAACGGGGGTCTAATTTGCATATGCATACTAATGAGGTATGGGTGCAGTTATATTCAAGCCAAAAACTTTGAAATATGCCACTTGAAGGGATAAAATTGGTGACCGCAGAGGGACTTAAAATATAAAGTTTCAGACATATTCTGCACTAATAACGCATTTTTCTCAGCTTTTTGTTCAAAATATTGCTTTTTAATTAAGTGTTGATAAAGAATGCATGTAGCTAGAGTAAAACTTTTGTTTGTTTGTTTAAAATCAGAGGCTCTGTTCTCTGTTTTGACATATTGCATGTTCAGATATTTTATACAACAAGATATTCTGGAGGCCACAGAAATTTTATGCAAATGATCAAAAACGCTGGCTGCGGCTGGCAACTTTTTAAAAAAAAAAACTCAGAGAAAAAGTGTGTAGAGACATTATCTGCACTGGTATTGTATGGAATACTGTACTAAAAAAAACAATACCATCATATAACATTATAATATTCAGTAGCTGATCCACATATTATAACAGTCATATTTCAAAAAATGTTAAACAAATGCAAATATATAAAATAACATGAGAATGAGATGCGTGTCAATAAGACCTCAAAACGCACAGGACGTTACCAAATCTACTGACAGTCATAGCTGCACTTCATCAGTTGCGCAAAACTGTTGTTGTTGCATATTTCTTGCCTGAGGTATCGATTTAATGCCACAAGCTGGAATTGTACAGAAGCCAAATTTGTGTCAATCCAACCCTTATTTGTACTCCATTTAGGAGCCGCCACGTTGCCGCATTGCTGCTCATCTGCATTACGTTGAACTTTGCTCAACTTTGTGAAGGCTGAAATCCAATGACTTCTGGTTGTTTTGTCAGTGCAAATCGAAGAGTTATTTTTTTTTTTAGATATGTGTGTGCGCTTCTACACCCACTTACACTCTGACTTCAGAGCAAAGCAGACAAGAACAGATGAACTGAGAGGGAGGCATAGACTCTAATAGCTTACATGCTAAATTCAGCTTGACTAGAGGCCGAGGGCAATGGAGCATGGGCCTGTTAAATCATGTCTGTCTCTCTACCGACTCATCTCAAGGAAAACATCAGAGCGTGTGTCACAGTCTGGGAGGATAGAGAGAGAGAGACGGATGAAGCAGGAAAGCAAGAGACAACACGTGAAAGCAAATGCAGGCTATTGATATCAATGCAAAATGCGTCAGTCTATTACGGCATCAGCAAACTGTACTTTATTATCATTTCCATGATTATTTCACCTCACTTCCACAGCTAGAGGCAAATGTACCTGACAGATAAAACAAACGATGTCGAGAGCAAATGACAGACATTAGCGCACTGTTCACAAAGCATGCGGCAGCTTTGTGAAGTCGTCAGAGATTAAACGCAGGGGATGCCGAATGGCAGCTTCTCTATTCACCGGGGAGAAACTGAAACTATGTGGAGGAATGAAATGGAACCTAAAGAAATGTGGCTAGCAGGTTAACAGACAGCATCTGCAACCACTCATTAGTAAACCTGGGACTGACTTTTGACACCTGACCCATTTAAAATCCTCTCATCTTGTTTTTCTGTTTAACCCTTGAATAGAGAACAAGCCATAGTGTTAACGATCATAAGAAGAGACATCGATTATGAACAATACACGCAGAACCAGTTTTTAATAATTGTTTTATTCCTGCTTTTAGGCCCGATAGGAAAATTCATTAGAAAGTCATTAGATGACAACAGCACAGCATGCATATAACTGACAATAATAATAATAAAAAGTATTATGCCTTCGTATTATGTTGGGTGCAATGTAAAAGGTTGAGTCATTTATGCAAACAATACAATAAATCAGTATTCAATTATAAATTATATTTAAAATAAGATACGTCTCAGCCATATCCCGCCTTAAGTGCTTATTTTGACAATCAAAAATTTGAAATCTAAATGTTTACAAACTTAACATTACATTTATTTTTATATATATATATTATATTTATTTATTTATTTTTTTTTTTTTTTTACACATATTTCTGTGTGTGTATATATTGTATTTATTCTAAATATTTTATGATCGCAACATAAAACGCAGGACAAGTTTACGTGCTGAACTTTAACACTTAGCGTTCACTTATCAGTACAACCTTTATCTCTGCTGTATCACTCAATAGTACTGCAATAATCCACTTCGTTCCTTTTGGAAAAAATGCTCCAGGTTATTTCTAGAATAAAGAGTCTGGAGCATGATGACTCATTTAAGAGCTCTTCTATCCCAGGAGGACGTGCACATAGCCACTGGCCGTTTCTCAACAGCAGTGCAAACTCTCCGGCCCATTTGTGTCAGCAGGACAACGACCCCTCGGGCAAACATTTTGACTCCCTCTCCATCTCATCAAAGATGAGACAGCCAATAAACAGAGCAGTCCTGCTCAATCAGCCTCTACGGGGGAAATTAAGAGTGAATGAAAAGGTCAATTCAAAAACGCTTGGCCTTTCAGCGACAGCTTTCAGCCAGTCAATGTTTATTCTGCAATATATTGCAAGTGAAACAGCCACTGTTGTCCATTTAGGAAAATCATTCCGTGGGCCAATCAGCTATCAAAAGCAAACCAGAATAGGAAAGTGAAAATGAGAGGCTACAGCATGACTTTGCCTTACTAATAAGTACTTTAAGAAGAAAAATCAGGTTGTTCCTTATATTGTGGCAGCAGGCAAAACCCCCAAAAGCCCTCGATTTACAGCCTAAAATACTTCAGTGTCAATGTGTGAGATCACGTCACAAAGTCGAAGCTCCTTAAAAGCCAAAGAGGACCGTACCGATATCTCTGGTGTTTTAAGGCATTGTTAAAAGCATGATAGCACTATCACAATGCGTCTGAAAACATGCACTTACTCCTCCTGACTAATGGACCAAAATTCATACACAAGAGGACAGCGTTTAAATCCACAGCGGTGCATTATTTCACAGCATTCCCTGCCTCTTTGTATGTCCATCACAAGCTGAAACAGAGAAAAACGTTCCAAACTGAACACAAACCCAATAAATATTTTTAAACAGAATTAATTAATACACACACTTACATACATATAAAAACTTTTTTTAAATGTTATTTTATAGCAAAATAAAATACTACAATAAAGCAATTAAGTATAAATTGCTTTATTTAAATTAGAATTAAATTATAATATTTTATTTCATATTTTAAGGTATATATTTTTACTTTTACTCTATAATTATATACAATAATATCTTATTAATTTACAGTATAAACTACAACTACATGGAACTCTTTTGGCTATTGCATCAGATTCAGAACAGAAACCAAGACAAGATGACTTGAGCATGTTCACCACTGAAACCTCAGTCTGAAAAAATTTAGGCTACGGTGATAAGGGTCAGTCTAGCTCTACAGACCAACAGATAACCTGCGGCTTTTCTACAATCACCACTATCATTTTCAGATAAGTTGATGTTAAACTAGATGCTATATTTTCTACATGAGAGACCGATCAGTTCAAAGATAAAGGTTTCGAGAAGTTCTTTTAAAAAAAGATGTGAACTTCACATGTGTCGTCAACAGATACTGTAGTTGGAGCCACTTTGTATAAACCCAGACATCACCACACAAAAGACCACACATGCAGATGTACTAGAAACCCACTCAGAAGACCTTAGCAACTGCAAGGTATCACCTTGACAACCACCAAGAACACTGCTGCATTGTGGCGGTGACTTCTGCATGGGAAAACACCATCTCAAATGTAAATCTAGTTTAAAATATAATGCTGATGGAGGATATTAAAGATAGCCTTTAGCACCTTTGCTGACTTATGGTCCATTTTTTGCATGCTTTGAAGAATCACTTCCTCATAAATTCAGAGGCACAAATAGAAAAAGAACATTTTAACACCAACTCTACAGAGCTACATATAACGCACAGCGCTAAACATCTTGACAAGAACATGTGTAAACAGGCTCCTCTTTGAGCGTTTGCAGTAGACTCCAAAAGAAGCAGAAGGAATTGTGGGAAGAGGCTGGATTTGGAGCCAGCAAGTGCCCGTAAACTGACGTTTGTAATGGTAAAGTAACGTACTTGATGTTTACTGCACAATGTTCCAACAAACACCAAACTGCAATGGTTGTTGTGTCAATGTGAACTAGCCCAGAAACATGCCAATAAAACATCCTGTACATTCAAAAGCACATGGCCAACATCATATTTCTCACCACTCGTTGACAAGGTTGAGCAAACCGTGTTTTTAAACGTTAAAACTGTGTGTCATTGTGGCGGATGATCAGCAAAATTGAATAGTTAATATAAATGTTCACAAAAGTGTGCTCTCTTCCTGACGCATTTCTAAACACAGCATATAATAAATCATCCATAAATTTGAATTCCATCATTTATTCACCCCCATGTCATTACAAACTCTATCTTTAGTGTTTTTGAGGGTCTGAATTCGCTCTTTCACAAACGACGGTCTTAAATCAGAGCAGAATGTCTTATTCAGAAATTCAGTCACCGCACTACATTTTTCTCAGTATTCTTATTTGTTTTCTAATACAAATATCAATCTTTCTTAAATCAAGATACACTTTCTTGAGATGAAAACTGATGATATGAAGTCTTGAACAAAATGAAGTGAGTTCATGCTTAAAGCAACAACAAATATCCGTCAATGGGGAATGAAAACTTGTTTCCCCTTTGAATTAACATTTTTGAGTTTCCTGAGCCAATTGGCAGATATTTGTTCTTGTTTTTATTATGAACTCATAAACAAGACAAAGGCTATTTTGTGTCATTTTGATTCTCAAGTAAATCTTAATCTTAATTTATCTTAATTTGAGAATGTAAACAAGACAAAAAAACACTGAAGAACATTACTTTTTAAAAAAAATTATATTTATATTTAGATACTGATGTACTGTGCTCCATTCAATTAATTCCTTAAATTTTCAATACTTGTCTTAAAAAGGAAAAAAAAACAAAAAAAAAAACACTACCTCTCTTCATAACACCTGTTTGGAAAAAGTGTTTAAAGTCAGTGTAAACCAATGACAATGTTGGACCTATTGATGTTCATTGCATGTTGGGCAAAAACAATAGAAACATTATTCAAAATATCTTCTTTTGCATTCCACAGAAAAAAAATACAAACAACAACACAGAAATGATACACGACTATGAGGGAGAGTTGCAATATTCATTTTTGGGTGAAGCAGTTTGAGTAGACAGTTCCCTACTCGCGTACAAGGCATAAGAGACAAAATAAAGTCAAGCTTCTTATCACATGCCTGCTATTTGCAACAGAAAACACACGAGAACATTTGATTGCTTACTGCATTATTCATAACTACACTTCTGTTCTGCACACATTATCCAACATTATAATCTGAAATCCCACAGAGGAGCAGACCAACACCAAACGCCATAATCCTGCCTGTTTTCCTCCACACCACTTCAGGACGTGGTTCATTTAGTGCCTCTGCCGTCCCATCACAAAGACAAAGACCTGATGATAATCTAGGCCTGTAATCAGATCAAAGGAATGATGCTGTTGACGTGCTTATGACAGGCTTTTGCACGCATGATGCAAGAAAGATGCCCCTAAACTCAACCAGAGAGATTAGAATGATTGCGTTTAAATCTCCGAGCACTCGAGTACAAGCCCTTTCCTCCGCACAGCTGATATGTTGCAATCTAGCTTGAACTCTCCTTGGGGAGAGAAGGAAAGATCGCGGCTTTACATAAGCTGGACAGCGACATACAGCTGTGAGGTCTGGCCAGATTAACAGATGCCGTGCTTGAGATTAGCATTCAGACGCAAGAGGAAAGAGAAATGATGTGCTTGCGTAAACAGTTGTTCTGAGAAGCTGCTGTTTGGATGGAAGAAACTGCAGTGATATCACAAAACCGATATTAGAAGTGAGGAAATAATGACAAAATATCTCAAAATGAAAAGGAACACAACAAATGGCTATCTATTCGTGATTTCTTCACTCGTACCTACAAAAGCTCTAAAATGCTTTTCAAGTACATGCTGAATGCCATAAACTCCTTCATATCAAATGACAACATTTCTCGCCGTTTGTTGACGAGGTTGAGCAAACTGAAAGACAAAGTTGCATTATTGTGACCAGAGATCAGCAGAAATTAAGAAATTTTGTAAACGTGCGCTAAACTAATCTTCCAGACGCATTTCAAAACAATGACATAAAATTAAAAAGATAGTTCACCCCAAAATTTAAATTTCTGTTATGACTGACTTGCTCTCATGTCATTCCAAAACTGTACGACTTTCTTTCTTCTGCAGAACACAAAAGACTATATTTTGAAAAACTATATTTCAGTGTTGTTGGTTTTTTTGTGTCCATTTTGGACCCCATTGCCTTTTATTGCATCCTCAAAAAAACAAACAAAAAAAAACAACAGTACAAAAACTCTTTCCTTTTGTGTTCCACAGGGGAAAAAAGAAATCATACAGGTTTTGAACCACATTAAGGGGAGTACATAAAGACGCAACATTAATTTTAGGGTGAAACATGAAATAAACAGGAACTAGTCCTTGAAATCAACAAACTGCTTTTTGTTCATAATGTTTCTTCGTAGCTAAAAATGCTTATCACTATGAACTGGTTCATGAAAAATTCCGTGCGTTTCTCTTCCAACTCACTTTAAACAGTCGTCAGCTGTTGAGTACACACATACATACATACATACATATATATATATAAATATATATATATATAAAACACAGGCACACATCAGTGGTGCTGATATGTTGAAATTTACATTATCTTTTAAAGTACTTCCTTATTCACAATACCATAAACATCCATCCTGCTTCACGTAAATGACAAATATTTTTTCCTGGCATATGAACAAAAGACCAAACAATAAAACTAACCAATAACTAACAAACCTGGTCCATATCCAATATAGCCTGTAAGTACTGTTTCAGTAGTTAATTAGTAATGAGACAATAAGGCACTTACAGACATTCTGATCAAGATAAAAAAAAAAGCCCCAACTACGTGCTCATGTGGAACTAGATTAATAAACAATAACACACATTAAATAATCATGACTTACCTTCAATATTTCCCCACGTTTAAAACTCAGCTCATCATCTGCAGTTGCTTTGAAATCATACTTGGCAATGGCCTCCATGATACAGCCTGACGGACACCTATGTGGTAAGGTTCAAAGCAGTGGAAGATGCCTCCTGATGCAGTTTATATCCCTGTTGTGGACCAGAGGACCAGACAATGAGATCTCAATAGCGACGATGAGCACAGATCCAAGAAGACACAATGATCTCCACCTGCCTCTCTCTCTCTCGCTCTCTGTCTCTGTCTGTCAGCCCCGCGTCTCTCCTCCCGTCGCGATCCTCACATAAAGATCACGGCGAGAAACCTGCGAACAAAGTACAGTCTTTCAGAAAATCCGATAGGGCTCTATAGTGCTGATCTAGTGTTCTAGATTGTTCAATGGGCCGCGCCCCACGATACAACTGGCATTAAAAAGCAAACGCTCCCCATAAAGAGGAAGGAAACCCGTCTGCTTGACATCTCAAGCGGCCAATTACACGGCGCGGCCAGAGCGGACCGTCCAATCAGATTAGCGCGTGGAGCCTGCGTGAGCCAATCAAAGCCCTAGAAGGGGCGTCAACACCCAATTGGCTTCTCTCCGTCTGTTGCTCGACCAATAAACGGTCAGAATTCCACAGCGTTCGCGAACTCAAGGTTCGATAACGTCATAGTGCTATAGAACGTGCACAGAATAATATTCGTTTGAGCAAATATCAAGAATTGCGCAGACATAAGCCAACGTGTAAACAAGCTGCATGTATTAAAAGATATCAGATTTGTAGCAGAGAAAATTGCGAAAATGACACCGGAAATGCTTTGGATGTTATTTAAAGCATAGGCTGTATGTTATCTTACATTTGAATCATATCGGTACCATGCACAGTACCGCAATTCAACAGGCAGCATTTGACAACGGCGCATTATTGTCTAACGCTTGAATCTCGAAAGAACATGATTTACCATCATATAACAGAATCACATAATATTTACATCATTCATATAAAATAAATATTCATCTTAAACGTGAAATTGTTTACCTTTAAGCTATATATATATATATATGCAGTAACGTTGCATAAAACTCACTTCCAAAGTCTAAATATTATATGCAAGTTTTTAAAGTAGTTATATTCACACTGTATCTTTTATATGATAATAAAAAAAATAAATATGACTAATTTCAGTACAGTTCTAGTTTAAAAATCCCGTGATATAGTCTAACTTTAAAAACACAACACATGAGAATGCGTTCCTTCCGTCAACTTCTTGTCAACATGTCTAGAAGCATAAATTCCATGATTTCTTTATCATAAATAATAGCGAACAGCGGTAATGTATAGGAAAGCACAGAGGCCTTATGGCCTTTGCTTATGTTAACGTGGGGGAAAAAAAAACATTGACGCTGGCAGTCAGAGAAAAGCGGTAGTTTCTTATACTCACTCTTGAAAACAACTGTGAGGGCCAACACTCGCGCTCTCGTTTTAAAGACCCTAGAGTCCACTCTAATTCTGTTTAATCGTTGATGAGGTTGAGCACTTCTACCTCGCCCGACTTGAAATGGTGAAAAATTGCTGTATTTTTCTGTTTATTTCCGTTTCCTCTTTGATACAGCGACGTCCGCACGTTCAGCTTCCGCCTGCCCCTGGTGGACGAATTGAGTCATTACACGACTTAATAATAACTAAACCTAATGATGTTTAATAGGCTGCAGCATAGTGCCATCTTCTGGTCAAACATCAAGAGTGTCTTAATTTTACAGGGATTAAGAAAAAAAAAATATTTGAGAGTGTTTGACACCGTCTTGATTGTTGAAGCTCAGTACATTGCCTGAAACTGCATCATTTTACGAAAATTAATCATGGTTTTACTACAAACAAAACCAAAAAAACATAGTTACTATAGTTAAACCGTGGTAACCACAAATTAACCATCGTTTTGCTACACTAACCATAGTTTAACTGTGGTATTTGTAGTAAAACTTTAGTTATACTATGATTAAATGTGCAAATTCTGTAGTCTACTTGTCACTGTCATTGCATTGTTGGGGTGCTTGTATTTTACATTTGTGTGTATGATGTTGTGACAGTAAAAGTGAATGGATTTTAAGTAGATTTTATAAACAAGCAAAATATCTTAGCCTATGTAGCTCCACGTTTTAATTTGCACGAGTGAAAACTAGGCTGTGAACGATGGAAGTGCAGGTTCATTTGACTGTAGGCCTAGTGTTGTTTAATAGCCTATCGATTGTTCAGCTAACGGAACTTCTGAGAAATACTTACAGTACACAAAACTTCATAAAACAGTTTTGAAACTTGTGAAAATTACATGGCCTTTACTCAGTGCATGTCATAGTAAACACTTTAAGTCTACCATCACAGCCTCGCATATGGCGTCTAACCTGATTAAGGTCTATATAACCTTATATTGGCCAATAATTCTTTTCAAATGATGCTTGACTTTAAAGTCAGATCAAAACCATGGCATGTGGTCCACCTGCAAAATTATCCCTCAGCCTTAGTCTTTACAAAGAGGCGAAATACTTATGAGTATCAGTTATTAAGGGTTTAAAAAATAACAATTAATGTACTGTGCAACATTGCCCCCACATACAGATTTATTATAGTTATTGGCCAATATATAGCCTATACACATTTTATCAAGTGTCTGTAGGTATCTAATAATCACCCATCCAGAATTAGGCTACCTTCAGACATATAAATAAATGAATAAATGGATGAATAAATAAATAAATAAATACACTGGATATTCCAGAAAAAAAATGTTTACAAGACTCAGAGTTATGATTAATATGTGTGTATTAATTATTTGATCCCCTGCTGATTTTGTACATTTGCACACTGACAAAGAAATGATCAGTCTATAATTTTAATGGTAGGTTTACTTGAAAAGTGAGAGACAGAATAACAACAACAAAAAATCCAGAAAAACGCATTTCAAAAAAGTTATAAATTGATTTGCATTTTAATGCGTGAAATAGGTATTTAACCCCTTCGTAAAACATGACTTGTAAGGTACTTGGTGGCAAAACTCTTGTTGGCAATCACAGAGGTCAGATGTTTCTTGTAGTTGGCCACCAGGTTTGCACACATCTCAGGAGGGATTTTGTCCCACTCCTCTTTGCAGATCCTCTCCAAGTCATTAAGGTTTCGAGGCTGACGTTTGGCAACTCGAACCTTCAGCTCCCTCCACAGATTTTCTATGAGAGACTGGCGGCCACTCCAGGACCTTAATGTGCTGCTTCTTGAGCCACTCCTTTGTTGCTTTGGTCATGTGTTTTGGGTCATTGTCATGCTGGGATACCCATCCACGACCCATTTTCAATGCCCTGGCTGGCTTCAGTGCCCTGATGGTACATGGCCCTGTCCATCGTCCCTTTGATGTGGTGCAGTTGTCCTGTCCCCTTAGCAGAAAAACACTCCCAAAGCATAATGTTTCCTCCTCCATGTTTGACGGTGAGGATGGTGTTCTTGGGGTCATAGGCAGCATTCCTCCTCCTCTAAACGCGGCGAGTTGAGTTGATGCCAAAGAACTGGATTTTGGTCTCATCTGACCACAACACTTTCACCCAGTTCTCCTCTGAATCATTGGCAAACTTCAGACGGGTCTGTACATGTGCTTTCTTGAGCAGGAGGACCTTGCGGGCGCTGCAGGATTCCAGTCCTTCAAGGCGTAGTGTGTTACCAGTTGTTTTCTTGGACTATGGTCCCAGCTGCCTTGAGATCATTGAACCTCCACGAGGTGAGATCTTGCATGGAGCCCCAGTCCGAGGGAGATTGACAATTATTTTGTGTTTCTTCCATTTGCGAATAATTGCACCAAATGTTGTCACCAGCCTTGTGTAGGTCTACAATCTTGTCCCTGACGTCCTTGGACAGCTCTTTGGTCTTGACCGTGGTGGAGAGTTTGGAATCTGATTGATTGATTGCTTCTGTGGACAGGTGTCTTTTATACAGGTGAGATTACTGAGATTACTCCCTTTAAGAGAGAGCTCCTAATCTGTATAAAAGACACCTGAGAGCCAGAAATCTTGCTGATTGATAGGGGATCAAATACTTATTTCACTCATTAAAATACAAATCAATTTATAACTTTTTTGAAATGAGTTTTTCTGGATTTTTGTTGTTGTTATTATGTCTCTCACGGTTCAAATAAACCTACCATTTATTTGTCAGTAAGCAAAGTACAAAATCATCAGGGGATCAAATAATGTTTCCCCCATAGTTGTTGCATATACATGACACTTACATGACATTCTGACTGAAATTTTGTAAATATGCATGTTATTACATATCACTTTCATGCAGGCTAAACAGACTATTAACGAAAATATACTATCATAACCTAGCATATATTGCAGTTCATTATGGCATAGATTATCTGCTTCAGTATGTGCGTGTAACGCGTGGGTTGATCAATCCCTCCAGGTTTTACACAGCAAAACAACATTTAGTCCTACATTCGTAAACATGTTTCCACTTTTCACTTCGCAGACACTTCAAACCCAGCCTGATTAAACCGCTCACTAATTGCAGGGACAGTCCCAAAGAGGAAAGACGTGCAAATTCTGCAGTGTAAATGACATCCCAAATGGGATTATCTGCGGTAAATGGATGTGATTGAGGCAAAACTAGCAGTTCTGTGCAGTTTCTCGTTTCTTTAAACCGTGGTGTAGCCCAAAAGTGCCCAGATGGATGATGTTCGTCACGTCAGCAGGATCATGATAATAATAGCCATCAGGCAGCAAATCAGACGCTACATCGAGCTCGACTCTTCAGATCACACATAACTCCTTTCCCCAGCGAGCCTCACAGATGTTCTGTCGATTGGGAAGAAACGAGAGCGTTCACCTCGCCGGAGAGACGTTTTAATCAGACCATGAAGCGTTCAAGTGTGCATTAGCTCACATATTGGCGATGTTGGAGATCATGGTTGGTGTGGAGCGCGTTTGAGGAGCAGTCAACTAGTGGCATGCGTTTCAGAGGACAAATTCAAGGCAAAGAGAGACCTCTATAGCCTACCTGCAGTCTTCTTCTAACCACTGGAGATAATCTGATAAAGGTGGGTTCGTGAAAATGAGATGACATTTGATGTTTTACACTAACCAGAAGTACCAAAAAGTGTTTGTGTGCCATGTCATTATTTTATCATAATGTAATGATACTATGTTAAAATACGATGCAAATACTATGGTAGGCTATATGAATATTTTGAATACTATTTGAATAATGAATATTTTATTTATTTATTTAGTAAGGGTATAAATGATATGGCAGTTAAAAAGAAAGGCAGCATTACAAGTTAATGTACAAACACCCAGTTATACTATCTGAGAAAAGTAAGATTGATTTTACATATACGTTTTAATTGTACTAAAGGCAAAAGAGATTATTAAAATATCCTGAGAAATTGTATTTTGTGTTTGTTGACTGTCTTTTTTTTCTATTCAGTTTAAATTGTCCTTATTTTTTTATTGTTTATAATAATTCTGATTTCATGATTCTCAGGATAACAAGTGAGAATATTTTATTTGGTAAATAAAATGAAATTAGGTAGGCCTACATTTATTTTAAAAATCACCGCATTAAACGTTTAATTAACCATTTACAATTTTAACTCGGACGCCTTGTACAATCTTTGTATTTTCTGTGGACACATAGCACCCCCTTGTGGCCCACTGGGAGTCCACAGTTTGAAAATCTAGGGGAAATCTAAAAATGAAGATGCCAAAACACTGTTGTTAATAAAACAAACAGACAGCAAGGCAGCAGCGAGCATGATCTAAAAACAAACTCAATTATAATCCTGAAAAGCCTGAAAGGTTTGGGCAAATCCGTGAGATAACATGCTCGGTTTGGTGTTTTTCGGTGTCCAGACTTGACTGTTTACAAAAACCTCAGTATAGGAGCCTGTTGTTAATAACATCTGTGCATTTGTTTTATGGTCAAGTTTGTGATGGATTTCAATGTGACCCCCGCTGAGAACTCCAGTGATGTGTTTAATTCATCTCAACATTTAAATGCAGGTAAATACACTGTATAATATTTTCGTCTGGCAACCTGAATGTGCATCATGTTGCAAAATAACAGGCTTTATCAATGACTAATTAGGTTAGCCCAACAAAAGACATTTTAAGGATCAAGTAGCTCTTACATTTTATAGCGTCATTTTCTTAATTAGATTAATTTGCTGTTCTCTGCTTGTGTCTAGCTCTTGACTCACAGGCTTTGTGGCTGGGATAATGTTCAGTGATTATGACAGGATGATCAGGACCCTGAGACTGAGAGGACCTGAATCATTCTGACAGGGGTTATTGTGTGATAATATCCTGCTACTTACCACATAAATTGATGCCTAGAAATATTGGTAAAATTAGTTCATTAGGTGAAAATAATGAGAGCGCAGCACACAAAACATGATTTTTATTCACAGTTAACAACAGTCAAATACATCATTTAGTGGCTAAATATTTACACTACTGTTCAAAAGATAATGTTTAATTTATATGTTTTGGAAAGATGTCTCTTATGCTCACCAGGGCTGTATTTATTTGATAAAGAACAAAATAAAAACAGTATTATTGTGGAATAATATTATTCATTATATTTTCAAAGAACTTTTTATATATATATATATATATATATATATATATATATTTATATATATTTAAAAGTGTAATGTATATAATGCATCATTACTCCAGTTTTCAGAGTCACATGATCCTTCAGATATCATTCTGATATGTGACCCTGGATATTTGTAGCAATAGCCAAAAATACATGGTATGGGTAAAAATGATCAATTTTTCTTTTATGCCAAAAATCATTAGGATATTAAGTAAAGATCATGTTCCATGAAGATATTTTGTAAATTTCTTACCGTAAATATATCAAACCTTCATTTTTGATCAGTAATATGCATTGCTAAGAACTTCATTTGGACTTCAAAGGCAATTTTCTCAATATTTAGATTTTTTTGCACCCTCAGATTCCAGATTTTCAAATAGTTGTATCTCAGCCAAATATTGTCCGATCCTAACAAACCATGCATCAATGGAAAGCTTATTTATTCATCTTTCAGTCAATGTATAAATCTCAATTTCGAAAAATTGACACTTATGATCCAGGGTCACATATGATGATTCGCTGCTCATTTCTTGTTATTACCAATGGTCAGTAGTGTATGTGTGTGTGTGTGTGTGTGTGTGTGTGTGTGTGTGTGTGTGTGTGTGTGTGTATATATATATATATATATATTTCACACACACTCTCAAAAAGCTCAAATTAAATAAAAAAAAGAAGAATTAAAATGAAAATGGATTTTCTAAAATGTATCTTGATACTGTAAAATATTCTCTTTTTTTCCTGCAGACACTGAAGAACAGTATCACAATGTTCTCATGCCAAGCATTTATGGAGTCATCTGCTTCGTCGGCATAATAGGCAACTGCATCGTCATCTACACCATCGTCAAAAAAAATAAATTCAGGGCGCAACAGACGGTGCCTGACATCTTCATCTTCAGCCTGTCCATCGCAGATCTTTTGTTTCTCCTAGGGATGCCGTTCCTCATCCACCAGCTGGTGGGAAACGGTTCATGGTGTTTCGGTGCCACCATGTGCACCGTTATCACAGCGCTGGACTCCAACAGCCAGATCGTGAGCACTTACATTTTAACGGTCATGACTTTGGATCGATACTTGGCCACGGTTCATCCCATCCGCTTCAACCACATACGCACTCCATGCATGGCTGTGGCGGTGGTGGGCCTGGTGTGGATCCTCTCGCTGCTGTCCATCACGCCAGTGTGGATGTACGCTGGCCTCATGCCCCTGCGGGATGGATCGGTGGGATGCGCTCTGCTCCTTCCCAATCCGGCCACAGACACGTACTGGTTTACTCTCTACCAGTTTGTTTTGGCATTCGCTTTGCCATTGGTGATCATTTGCGTGGTATTTTTCAAGATCCTCCAGAACATGGCCGCCACGGTGGCTCCACTTCCCCAGCACAGCCTTCGTGTGCGCACTAGAAAGGTAACTCGGATGGCCGTCGCCATATGCCTGGCGTTCTTCATTTGCTGGGCGCCTCATTACATCTTGCAACTGGCACATCTGAGCGTGCAACGGCCCAGTTATGCCTTTCTGTATGCCTATAATGTCGCCATTAGCATGGGCTACGCCAACAGCTGCATCAACCCACTGCTCTACATCATGCTGAGCGAAACCTTCAAAAGACAATTCATTGTAGCCATCCGTCCGGCGCACAAAGACTTCCGGGTTGATCAGGCCGAGGGGAGCGTCAGTCTCCGTTTGGCCCCTGACGGACCGCAGCAGTCTCAGTCCTCCCGTGAGCTACTGCCAGTTACCGTGGCTGTGCACTGAAACGGCACTGACTCATGCTGAACTCATTTTTTTGTGTTTCTATAATGAGCGTGAAGCTGAAAAGATGTCTATGAAGAGTCTTGCAGAATTGCTTATTAACAGTTTGTGGTTTGAAATGGATCTGTGATAATGCACATTTTGCTTGGCATATTTTTGTGCGGTGAAAGAGGTATGAAGTATTTTTGCATTGCAGTGACTCAATACCTTGCATAGCATTAACAGCCATTTGTTTTCTGTAAAATATGGCTACTTGTAAGTCTCTTTTTCTTACCAAGGATGCATTAATTTGACTTTTGTCAATTTAAAGGGGTAAATTTCAAAAATGAAAATTCTGTTATTAATTACTCACCCTCATGTCGTTCCAAACCCGTGAGACCTTCGTTCATCTTCAGAACACAAATTAAGATATTTTTGATGAAATCTGAGAGCTTTTTGACCCGCCATAGACAGCAAGAGAACTACCACGGTCAAGGCCCAGAAAGGTAGCAAGGACATAGTTAAAATGTGAAATCAGTGATTCAACCTTAATCTTATGAAGCTACGAGAATACGTTTTTTTGCACAAAGAAAACAACAATAATGACTTTATTCAACAAATTCTTCTCTTCGACGTCAGACTTCGACGCATGCAGTGGAGACTGACACAGAAGAGAAGTACTGTTGAGTAAAGACATTATTTTGTTCTCTTTGCGCACAAAAAGTATGCTCGTAGATACTTGTCACAATTCAATATAATTGTGATTTTGAAATATATTGCGATATTGCAATTTATTACCTTTTTCCAACTTTAAATTATGTCCCCAAAAGGAAACTTTGGAAACATCTGTTTTCACTAAAAAGAAACATTTCTGAGTTTGTGTCACGGTCTGCCTATTGTGTAGGAGACGAGGGAGAACAGAGACGCAGGAGATTAACATTCAATGCTAGTTTAATAATCCACAGTTTAGACTTACAGGCAGGAACAAACATGTAGGACAGGGAATAGATGAACAATACCAGACAAGGAACCAAGGAACAGAACATTTTATAAGTACACAGGACTAAACGAGGATAATTAATTAAACACAGCTGAAACCACATTAACTCATAATGAACAAGAACAGAACCATATATGGACAAACTCAAACACATGACAGTTCGTTTATCTCACTTCAATTTTATTGCTGCAGTGAAAAATGGGATTGTCAACAGAGAAACTGACCAACACTTTCATGAAAACCTGTCATAAATGTTGTAAGCACCTGGCAAACTCAATTATTTGTATTATAGTCTAATCTAGTCCACCTTAATTAAATGTAAACAGGTATGCACTATTACATCTATTTTGAACAATGAAACTTGAACCCTTCAGCAAATGGGGCTTTTGAAAAAAAAAAAGGTCTTGCATCCGATTTAAATGCAGACGGGGCTTTCCTGATAACTTTCCGCGATGTTGCGCTGCCATCTTTATTTTACTAACTTGCTGCATGCTGAAGGTGACCCAGCTGACCTCACCAGAAAAAAAACTCAACACTACCATCTAGTGGACTGTAAAGAAATAGATTTTATTGTTCTACCAAATAGTATAATAAAAGATCGATACTTGGCGTCCGTGTATCAATACAGTATTGCCGCGGAAAATATCGCAATTCTATGCTGTATCTATTTTTTTCCCCCACCCCTAACGTCCAGTGTTGGTGGTAAATCATTACAAGTAACGCGAGTTAAGTAATCAGATAACTTTTTTTAAATGGGAAATCGGTTGCTCATTTTCCACGAGTTGATATGATTCTTTAGTGTCTTAATGAAAAGTCTATAATATACTTCGGTTAAAATTTCTCCATGGTAGTGAAAAAAAAAACACCCTTTTTACCTTGTCAAAAACAGCTCTGTTCACAGCAACCTGTTTCAGTGCATGTCTCTTTAAATACTAATGAGCTCTGCTCACCCCACCCCTCTCTTCTGTGGGGTGACAAGCAGTTCTCTGATAATGTAAACTTTAGCCGCATTCATTGTAAAACTTGCTAACTAGTACATTATTAGGAAAGGCAATTTGCAAAAATTCATTAAAAAAAAAAAAGTAATAAAGTAACGCATTACTTTTTAATTTAGAAGGAAATATCTGAGTTACTTTTTCAAATAAGTAATGCCAGTTACTTTGTTTCCCATGTCTTGACTGACAGCTCTCGTGTTGCCATGTTGAGAGAAATCGGGAGTAAGTGCAGATGCGTTGTGCGCGCTGTGTGTGAACATGATGTTACTGTAGTTCTAGACTAAATATGAACATATATTTACTCATCTCACCTGCACAAAAATTTAAAAAGATTTAAAAAGTATCTCAACATAATGCATTACTTTCCATAAAAATTAACTAAGTAAGGTAAGTAGTTACTTTTTTTAGGGAGTAACACATTACTTTTAAAAATAACTTGAATGTGTGTGTTGCTGTCTATGGAGGGTCAGAAAGCTCTTGGATTTCATCAATACATTTTTGTTCCAAAGATGAACAAAGGTCATTATTAATGTGTGATTAATGACAGAATTTCCATTTTTGGAAGAACTATCCCTTTAATATAACTGTTTTCTAGTTTAATATATTTTGAAATGTATTTATTCCTGTAATTGCAAAGCTGAATTTTCTTCAGTGAGTCTTCAGTGTCACATGATCCTTCAGAAATCAGTTGTGCTGCATAATATTTTTGTGGAAACTGTGATACATTATTTTTCAGTATTCTTTGAGAGAATTTAAGAGACCAGCATTTATTTAAATTGGAATCTTATTATGAATGTCACTTTTGCTGTGTCCTTGATGAATAAAAGAATGAATTTCTTCTGCAGCTAAATCATTTTATCCTCTCATATAGAGGCATATAAATATGACAGGTCTATTTTCTCCTTCTTATGTCAATAAATGTGACACTTTTTTTTTTTCTTTTTTTTTTACATTTTACTTCAACAGAGACTTGTTGGTTTTACATTATTTGAAACAAAAGAATCATTGAAAATGGTTCTTCTGAGCTGTTTTTGTGTTTGAACTAGATTGCTGCTTTTTGTTGGAAACACAACTCTTGTTTTTGATGTCGGTGTAAATGTAATGGTACTCGCTTTTGATATTACTTGTTACTTTGTCCTCTTTGAACATATTGATGTATTAAAATATTTTAAATTGTCTGTACATGTAAATATCAACACAAAATGTCCTTTACTGTAACTCAGTATCAGTATAAAGAGACAGTAGGCTATGGCAAAGTTGTATGTGTGTGTGTGTGTGTGTGTGTGTGTGTGTGTGCAGAACAACACAACTATAGGCCATAGTTTTCACAATGCCAGCCATTGTTCTTCTGAAAAGAGAATGTAGTTTTGATGGAAAAAAATGACATATTCTGGGCATATTCTGTTATTGAAATCCATGTATAAAGTATATTCTCATCAAAGGAGTTCAAAGCGCTTCATTTCCTCACATGATTACAGTGGAAAAACAGAACAAAACAGGTTTGTTGCTCAAAAACTGCCTTGCATTTTCATAACACCCCTTCAAGCGTAACACACACCTGCAGAATTGTCTATGAATTTATGATTTGATCTCATATACTTGTTAATGAAGGCTCATTATAAAGGCAACACCTATATACAATAAACTTCCTATGGCTGTAAAAAGGCGCCTCCATTGAGAGGAAGTAATTATCTGAACATATGTGAACTAAATAAAAGAGCTCATGTCAAGAATCATAATGAATGTGTAAACTGTGACAGGAAACGAGCCTGAGCCTGGTTCAGTTTTGTCTCTAGGAAACCCTGTGAACTTGTGTCATGTTTGTTTCACGCTGCACTCAGAGACTGTGGAGAATGTTTGGTCTGTCATGCATGAAGTGGTCTTGTGTTTTATTAATTGGAGCGCACACGTGAATGAATACACGATGCAATAACACTGAGTGCTTGAAACGGTGTTATAGAAATGAGCCAAACTTTCACAATGGTTGTGCCTATAGAGTTTCATGCCTTTCATCAATACTGCGGCACAGGCCCCCATCAGTGTCCCCGTAGTTTAATACTCATTCTTGATACTGTTTTTGATATGTAGGTATAAAGTATTTACCCTGTTGCTCGTCCACACGCTGCAAAGAGCTGCTTCATTGCTGACACACGACAGAAGACTATATAATTTTTATGTTTTTTTATATAATGCATGCATGGCAGGTAAATATTACTTCATTCAGTGCTATTTTTGTTTACGGTTTTCCTTTCGGAGAAACTGCTGCAAATGATTCAGTGCGTGAATAAAGTTTCTGAATGAATCAAACTGAACCGCTTTTGCAAACTTGACAGATTAGATCAATTCACAGTTGATAGAAAACACACATGACACGATTGATGAAATTCTATCAGGGAAAATTACCGGTAGATTAGAGACCGGTATACGCTATTAGGCAAGAATGTATTAGAAATATTTATAGGGCACAGGCTAGCAGTATCTCACTAGGATGCGTGCAACATTATATATGAAAAGGGTCTAGCGATGCCCCTGTCGATATCTTGAAACTACTGTTTCCGCTAGCTATGTTTAGCTGTAAAACAGTTTATCATCAAGCAGAAGACCCTCATATTTATCCACCTTTTACTTCATCGAGGAAGAAAGCCTATGGGCAAGACTTTTGGTTCATTAGCTGCTAGGGAAATAATGAGAAGAATAACAACATGCAGTAAACGGTAAAACTGTTTGCTCTACAAACCAGTGTGTTCATATTTAAGATAATACATTAAAATAATTTGGTAAGAAACACTCATTTTCTACATCAAGAGGCAAAACTAACTATTTTGAACAGCTAAAAATAGCTGGACGCAGATGAGACCGGAAGCTAGACCCACAGAATTTACGAATGGCCACGCCCATTTTTACAGGAAGAAAAAGGTGGATAGGTAATGACGACTTCAACATCGACCTTCTTTAGAGACAGGGTGCAGGTGTGGTCTGAGCCTCCAAAAATCCACCGACATCTTTTTGGTCTTGGAGATGTTCAGATATACAGTAGCTGGTTAGCCCTTCACAAAATCCTCCACTAAACTCTTGTACTCCCCTTCCTGACAGTTCCTAATATACCCCACAACTGCATTATCGTCAGAAAACGTCTGCAAATGGCAGGACTCAGCATTGTATTTGAAGTCCAAGGTGTAGAGGGTGAACAGAAAAGGGGACAACACAGTCCCCTGTGGTGCACCAGTGCTGTTAATCACCATGTCAGAGGAACAATCATTCAATCTGACATACTGGGGTCTCTCAGTGAGGAAGTCTCTTGTTCCACTCCTAAATTGGCCTCCTTTTCACTCAGAAGTAGGGGCTGTACAGTGTTGAACGCACTAGAGAAATAAAAAAAAACATGATTCTTGCAGCACCGTTGCCTTTTTCCAGATAAGAGTAAGATCTATGTAGTAGATAAAGAACTGCATCCTCCACTCCTACCTTCCCCTGATAAGTAATCTGCAGGGGGTCAAAACAATGATGAACCTGAGGCTGTAACAAAGGTTGTTCTGAGGCCGTTCTAGTATCTTCTTTATGTCAAGGCAACTGGCCTGTACTCATTCAACATGCTGGGGTGTGCCTGTTTGGGAACAGGTATGATACATGCTGTCTTCCACAGTGATGGGACTTTCCCCACCTGCAGGCTCAGGTTAAAAACATCCCGAAGGGGCACTGCCAATTCAGCCGCACAGACTTTCAACATTTTCAGCAGCCTAATCAGAAATGAGTCTCCTCAGTTCTCTACTAATCTGATCAAAAGTGAATGTGGGGAGGAGGGGGGAATGATAGTTTCTGATGTAATAGCAGTCTGAAAGAAGGGTCCAACCATCGCTGGTTTAGAAGTTAAAGAATTTGAGGAAGTAAGTGTGAGGATGCTATCTGGATTTTCTAGTGAATGCATGGACAAAGTATCTGGGTGACTTGTAGTAGCAGGATAAGGGCAGTCAAACCTGTTGAAAAACTGATTAATTGGGATTGCCCTATATCTACCCCTGAGCCCACACAGCAGTTGTTGGTCTTTTTAAAGCCAGTAATCATTTTCATACCGTCCCAAACCACATGCAAGTTGTTCTCTTGAAGCTTCTGCTCCACCTTTCTTTTGTATGACTCTTTTGCTTCTTTGAGACAGACCTCAAGTTCCCCTTGGATCCCTTTTTACTATACCTTTAAATCATACCTTTGCTATGTAATTAAAGCTGCGACAGTTGAGTGCATGAAGTGTCCAACATTCCACATTTCGTATTTTCAGTTATTTAAGTGCATCATCTGGGTATATAAAGTGCACTCTTTCTTTTTGGAATTTTCAGTGTGAATGCACTACTCACAATATTTAAACATCATAGAATATAAGTACTCAATTTGGGACTGTTTGTTCAATGTTATCTGGTCTCTACATTCTGAAAATATTAACACAAAAACATTATTTATTGCATATGTTCACGTCTTTTAGCTTGATGTTCGTCTAACTATTTTTAAACTTCATGTTTCAGATTGTTCCGAGAAAATTCAAAAATAATTTTACAATAGTGTTTGCGAAATGATAAAATGTAACATTACCTTTAATGCTCTTGATGTTACTTTATCATATGGCAGCTTAATAAACATTCTTAGGTTAATTCTATTGAAAACTCTAAAATCTTTGTCTCTATGGCAATATGGAAATTTCTCAGTTTGTTTTGAACAACAAGTCTAGTTCTACATGACAACAATGGCTCAACCAATGGCGTGAATCTGTTTGCTCAATCAGTGGCTAACAGGGACATTTAAACAATTAAATTAGTCGATTTCTGTTGCTGTATGCTAGAAAGCTATTTCAATAGACCAAATATATTGAAGATTCATCCTGCGCTGATGCCAATCAAATGCTACCAAAAGTGTGCACTTGTCCATACACATTATGCAGGGGATATTTGTTTACATGTAGTTCATTTGACAACTATAGACACCACTTGAGTCATGCAACTTATGGTTATATACATATAGGCTATATCATGTGTGTATATATATCATCATCTGATTTAACATCTGATTTAACCGTATTCAGCTATTCAGTATTCAAATAAATTAATAGTAAAGTTGAACAAAAATACATTTAAAATTCCTTCAAATTCCGTGATGAGTGAACGTGCAGTAGAATATAAATACTGCAATGCATTTCACCCTCTAAACAGTATACTATATGATACACCATCTCATTATGTGTCTGACAGCTTCTTCTTGACAGCTTCAGTGGCAGAGATTGCTGTGGTCTGCATCTGCAACAATACACAATGATGGTCTGGTTTTCTAAGAAGCACATTGAGTGTGATTTCTGGGAGCACTCATTGTATGTAACCTAGGGCTGTATAGAGCAGTTCTTTAGGTGATGGGAACAACAGCCACCATCATTCAACATAATAGAAGCTTTTTTTTTTTTTTTTTTTAAACAGACTGTTATTGATTGAACTCATTCACTTTCTTTTGTTTAACAATGTAAAGGGGAAAAATACTTACTGTGATTTCTAAAGAAACAGGCAAACCTCATGTCCTCCTGGTCTTCGCTAATGGACACTTTTACTTTCAGTTGATGAAGGGAACTCATGTTCAGTGCTAAAACGAGCATAAATGCACAATAAAAACATTTTACAAATGGATACAAAGAATGCAATATAAATTGGGTTTTATTTGGTAACCTTAAAAATGTGCTTCATACAGATATTAAATAGACCATGTATTGTACAGCTTTTCAATGCATTTTTAATTTTCAATGTTTGATTCAATGTTCCTGCAAAAAAACAGACCTAATTAGTACAATAAAAACACATTTCCCTTTGGTATGTTGCCTTGAGGTAAAACCGCAGCAATGGAAAGAAATTAATTTATTATATTAATTTAATAATGAATTCCAAGCTACATTTATTTAAATGTTACTAAATATAATGCTACATTTGTCTAAACAATTGACAATAAAACACTGAAAATCTATATTTATATAATAGACATAAACATGTAAATAGCCTACCAAAATATACTGTATATACTGGCTGCATATAGCCTATTCATTATCAGTGTTGCTTCTTGGCACATTTAACCAATTCTTCATACTATACAAATAATTTACATAACTCTTCTGTGCTTAAAGGGGTCATATAATGCCATTTTTGTACAAGCTAATATGATTCTTTAGGGTCTAAATTGAAAGTTTGTAATATACTTTAATTAAAAATTCTCATTAGTATTGTAAGAAAACACTCATTTTACCTGCTCAAAAACAGCTCTGTTTTCAGCACACCGTTTTAGTGCGTGTGTTTTTAAATGCTAGTGAGCTTTGCTCGCCCCGCCCCTCTGTTCTGTGGGGCGTTTTTGACACAACACACGTGGAGTGTTGCCTTGACAACAGTTGAGGGTATATTTTGAAGAATGGCAGTAAATATGTGATCAGATAACATAACTTATTCTGGCATAATATTGAAAAACATCAATTAGAGTATTTATAGTCTTGGATCATATGCATTTGCAGGATGTAAACAGTATTTTGCAGGTATTGTGTTACCATTAATTTTCATGCAGTTATAACTGTTTTTTTATTTATTTAAATTTTTTACATTACTTCTTAACAGACACCGTTATAAACCATCTACAAAAGTAAGCTTAGTGTAGTGTTATCATGTTAACTTTAATACCTGCGTACACAGTTTGTAATAACACAATAACCATAACGTTTTGTTCATTATAAACGTGGGATTATTAATTATATTGAGAACGTCGTAAATAGAAAACATGCATGTACCCTGAATGTAAACATTAGCCACATACATCGTGAAGCGTGCTAGCGATTTGCAAAGATTAATATAAAGGTTAATTAAACGTTACACTCAATTCTTCTGGAGGTTCAGCAGGAACACGAATAGTTGGTACCGATTCTTTTTTCAGGAGCAGCTTCTTAGCAAAACCAGCTTTATACTGACCTTCATTTATAAATCTGTCTGGTGATAAATGATTCGCGCAAACATGAAAACATTGACGTTGCTCGTGGGGAATATTCCCTTCAAAAGCAAAACTCAGCCACTGTGTCTTCAGCGGTTCGGACTTAGGAACATCAAAATGACTGCTGTGTTCATTATTGCACCCGAGAACAGAACACCACAATCGCTTAGACGCCATTCTGCTCATAGACAGCTCCAGCGTATATCAACAATGACGCGCGGACTATGATTGACAGCTCGCTCACGAGCAAGGGCGGGTCTGTGTTGAAACACTGCTGTCAATCAACCATCGTGGGAGGGGCGTCCGACCGTGTGGCGTCACACGGTCGAACGGCTTGATTTGAGACAGGGTGAAACAAATAAGGAGATTAAAAAAAAAACACTGGATGGATTTTTATCATTTTATGATGGTTGTGTACAGGCACTGCTAACACACATTTCAGTACAATCAACTTGTAAAAGTGCATGTACCATTATATGACCCCTTTAAATGAAATCTGCTTTCTAACAAATATGAATTATATTTATGGATGGGTGAAAAAAAGTTTTTTTTCTGAGGGCAGTTCTCTACATCGTGCCAGAAAACGACCCCAGGCTTTTTGCTTATTTCATCCTAGGTGGTCCCTTCATTTCTAATGATTTTATGTGCTCGCAAAGTAAATAAAGGCTGTGTTATTCATGCAAAATCATGGATTTAGTAAGACCTAAAATATATCCCACTCTTTGTTATTGACATGATGAAACATTACATTGTGAGTTGATGAAAAGCTGAAGGACTTTCAAATTTACGAAAGCTGTACAATTTTAGAAAGGAAAAAAAAAAAAAGAAGACGACTTTGGATTAATCAAATTATGAGTAATTTACTGACACTGTGTGAATAATATGTAATCTATAAAGAAGTAACTGTAATCTGATTATGAGCATTTTAAAATGTATTCTACTACGGGGCTGTTGAATGCTAACTGTCATATGTGCTTGTACAATGGGTCCTGTCAATTAATTATTCCTTGCATATAATCTGATTACATGATTCAGATTACCAGTTACTTTACATACAGAGAGAGAGAGAGAGAGAGAGAGAGCTGGTTAGTAACTAACCACGTGTAATCTGGATTATGTAATCAGATTCCATACACTGTAAAAAGTGACAAGTTAATTTAACTTAAAAAATTTGAGGAAACCTGTTGCCTTAAAATTTTTATGTAAATGATAATTTAAAAAAAAATAAGTTAAGTGAATTGTCAAGTTCAACAACCTGAGCTTACCTGAAATACCAAATGATAAGGGTTTTCATGACATCTACCTTTTCTCTCTAAAAAACAAAACAAAAAACAAGGCAATTAGTTTCCTGTTAATCTCTTTAAAGCTGTGTTATACAATCCGTGTTGTATAAAGCACTTTAGAAATACAGGTGACTGGAAAATTAAAATATAGTGTAGCATCAGAACGAGTCAGACAAAACTAAGATTCAGTCAGAACATCGAAACATGAGGAGTTGAAATTCCAGGAGAACAGGACAACGTCGTAAAGATTCCTATCTCCGACTTCTGGAGCAAGCCTAACTAACAAGCCTCTTTCACAGAACAGCTCGCAACATTAAGACAAAAGAACACTTATTGATAAGTGTTCTACGCAGGAAGGAGATCGTCAAATTTGGGGTAAATAGTCAAG
Organism: Acrossocheilus fasciatus; assembly: GCA_036784905.1. Classification (NCBI taxonomy): domain Eukaryota; kingdom Metazoa; phylum Chordata; class Actinopteri; order Cypriniformes; family Cyprinidae; genus Acrossocheilus; species Acrossocheilus fasciatus. Next base: position 5,596,127 of record JAXUIB010000026.1, on the reverse strand, counting down.
ATTAATGATCAAAGAGATGGCCACCACATGGCGTTCCACAAGAGAAATTACGAGCTTCTTTAGATTGACTTCTCCCCCACACATAGAAGACAAAGAACCAGACTGAAATTCCTGTCCAAAGAACATGTCTTTTGGTCCCCACAGAACTACACAGAGACTTTCTTTTTCATATGCACATAAAACCATCCTAAAAGGACATCGCTAAGCATAACACTATATTATGTATGTAACCACATATTAGACTATCATGTTTTAAGCACATATTATGTATGTCTTTCTAATAACTATTAAATGACTTTAAGGTTAGTCGTGTTTGGTATGTATGAGTTTGACATTTCTAGCTTGAAATGTTTCTTTCAATTAATTCTGTGTCAAATGTATCATATTCTGGTTATAGAAATCATGTCCAAAAGTATACTTTGCAAGAGTGTGTAAAATTCAGACCATGTGACTGATAACATGCTGATTTATGATGGAAGGAACAACCCTAGCTAAGATAATAGCCTATCTAATTGGTCAAGACACCAAATGGGATGTGTCCCAAAAGCCGAGTTTAAAAACTCAGGACACCATCGAATCTCTCTCTGCCCTTCTCACCTTTCTTCTTCTTCTCGCCACTGCGTTTTGACGCTGTTTTAGCGCTCTTTGAGCGTGCTCTGGCCTACAGGCCAGTTGCTACTTAACACCACGATGAGAAGAAAAACCACCTAGTCTCGTTACTCATTTTATTCTTTTACTTTAGTTTCTTTTCTTTCCGTTGAGTCTCGTGTTCAAAAGTTAAGTTTGCCGCAAAGTCCAGCTCCGACTGCACCCGCTTCAAACTTCAACCAGAAACGGACTCCAAAACCATCCTCAGCCAACACCCAACCATTGGCTTCCCAAGACATCACTTCAAAGACTACTGAACTTCCAGCCAATCACCAACTCGGGAAAACCCCTTTCCTGCAACGACGACGAAGACAAAAGGGAATCCCTGTAACACAAGGCAACGCAAGTACAAACTCCAGATTCTAACTGAATTGGTGCATTTAATATAAATTTTAGCCTCATTGAGAAACTCAACGCGAGGGTTAATTAAGTGATTGATGGTTGTTCAGGTCTATGCAATAGCACATATTGCTGTAAACTTGGGATTTCACATTCTCATTCTCTAAACTCATCCTTTTTCTCTTTCTGCAACGTATGAATGTGTGAATGCGTGTGTTTATGTTAGATTAGTTTATGTCTTAGGTTTATATAAATAAAGTCTTATTTATATTTAAAAGAGAAGTATCTTGTGTTTTGTGCTTACAAGTTAATGTCTTAATCTGCTGATCTTGTTACTGTGCTTATTAATAGTGTTTTCACTATATTTTGGATTTCAATATCCAGTGCAGAATTAATGTTATACGGCTCGTTCAGTGAATCGCTGCCGACTCAGTGATCAGCCGCAAAACAGTGATTCTGTTCAAATTCCCTGTAAAATCATAAATGATTCCCTTTGAGCTAAATTAAATTATATTTATGTATCAAACCCTACAATAGAAAACATGGAAAGAGAAACAACAGGAAAATTATTTTGGAATTAAGAATTACACTTGATCGATTTTCATATCTTAGGTCATTTCCATAAAAAAAAAAAAAATTCTACACTGTAAAAGTCAAAAAAACAACATGCATGGATGTGTGGATAACATTTTGACACGTTGTGTAGATTTGTTTTAAGCAAAAAAGGAAAAATGCAACAGTGTGTCCTACACAATATGTGTCAAATATCATCCAATCACATTGCAGCTCGTGTCACTCCACAAGCAGCATTACCAGCTTTTTCTCTGATTGCTACAACTATGTGCTTATTTTGTACATTTAAAGCAGCAGGAATAACCATGAGAAAAATATGATCAAGACGATAATGATAGTTTTGATCAACTCAGCAAGTGTTTAATATCTTATTCTGTAGTGACTTTTTAGAAAGGTTTTTATTACTGTGATTCTACAGCACAAGATTAGCAATGCTGTTATAATCTGTAGATTTATGTAAAAAAACAACAACAAAAAAAAAAACAACAACAGGATGTTATGGTCTACAGTATGAAACAGACCCACAAAAACATCAAGAATCAGCATTCTGCCATGCATGCTGAGTGCTGCCAAAGTACAAATCTTATCCATGACTCTATGAATAAATTATGCAGCTGAATATTCCTACTTGCTTTTATTTTTCGCTGGTAAAGCTGTTTTTGTTGTTTACATTTAGTCATTTAGCAGAAGTTTTTTTTAATCCAAAGGACTTACAAATGAGGACAATAGAAGCAATCAAATCCAACAAAATATCAAACCAAAAAGTCTCGGTCAGCCTACACAGTCGCAAGGTTTGTTTTTTATTTTTTATGATAAATAAAAAGAAAAGTGGGGATCACGTGACCCTTCGACAGCGATGCACGCGTAGTCCTTCGCTCTGCTCACTCTGTCAAATATTGTATAATCTTGTCAGTAAATTTCGAACCACTCTGTATTTGACCCATCATGAGTACTTCAACAGTCAAAGACAATCAGAAAAGAGAGATTGAGCAATCGCCAACAAAGAAAAAAATCAAAGATTCCACCATCTCCAGAGAGGATCTCGACGGTGCTATCACAACGGTATCAAGCTAGCACTTAAAGAGCAGCAAAGTACTTTGGATTCGGTAAGAGATGCGGTAGACTCTGAACTGACCCCAGAATTGCGTGACCTGCGTGCGAACACACAAGCGACCAACAATTCTGTTAAAGAGCTAAGAGCGGAGCTTGAAGGACTAGCTAGCGCGGCGAAGCAGACACGTGACCGGGTCGATTCCGCTCAAGCAGCTGCACGTGAGGATAGGAGGACAGTCACAAACTTAAGAAATCAGCTGGAGCAACTCACTGAGAAGATGATGGACATTGAAGATAGGAGCAGGAGAAATAACGAAATAACGCCCCGGAGGAGACAATGTCACACTACTATTTTTTCCCGACTTTAGTCCAGCCACAACTACCAAGAGAAAGAGCTTTAATCCAGTCTTGAAGAAGATGACAGCACTTGGTCTCCAGTCCTTTCTCACCTATCCGGCGGTAATTAAAATATGGCACAAAGGTGAGCAGATGATGTTCGACTCTCCTCAGAAAGAGGAGGATTTTATCAGCTCACTGTCACAGAAGAAGACTTATGCTGCAGTTCGTTGTTTGTTTTTCCTGTTTCTGTGTTGCTTTTATTTTTTACAACAGACATTCATACTTTTATTTATTTCTAAAAGGATTTTTCATCTAGGTGGTTTGGTATCTAGAATGCACACCAGCGTTTATATGTTACTAACGGAATGGGAGTGCTTTTGCTTTTCTTCATTTACTGAATACAATTTTGGGATTATGAATATTCATTGCATACTCTAAATATTTTATCATTGAATGCGAATGGCCTAAATTCTGCTGTGAAACGTACTCGTGTATTAGAATATTTACACCGTAAATCGATTTCCTGTGCACTGATACAAGATCCAAGATACATTCAATCCATCTTCTAAATTATTGAATGAATTTATCACTGAGCTCAACTTAATCGATCTTTGGAGAATTCAGAACACTAATTCTAAGAACTTCACTTTTTTTTCTAATAGACATAAGACTTTCTCTAGGGTAGAATACATATTTCTCAGCTCATCTTTAATTTTGTCTAATCTCTATATTACCAATTTTATTATCTGATCACTGTGCTGTGTTGTGCAGTGTTCCTCTTTCCGATATTATAGCCAAATCCCCTAGATGGCGCTTTATCATGTCATTATTAAGTAATCAGACTTTCATTACTTCTCTAAAAGACTATATAAAGGAACTTCTTGAAATTATGCCCTCTGATGTGGATCCTCAAATACTGTGGGAAACGACTAAGTGTACTATACGAGGATTCTGTATATCTTTCTCTTCTACTCTTGCCAAAGCGAAAACTCACCAGTTTACAAAATTAGAAAATAAAATCCAATCATTATAAAACCTACAAAAACAACATTTTACTGAGCAACAGGCTACACAGCTGTCCTCTTTAAAAGAAGAATATGATTTACTCACAGTATGATTGGATCTCACAGATGGATAAAGAATCTTTGGAGGCCCCATTAAGTTTGGAGGAGCTCCACGTCTCTCTAAAAAGCCTTCAAAAGGGCAAATCGCTGGGTCTAGATGGTCTCCCCCCTGAATTATATTTAGAAATTTGGGACTCGGTAGGGATACTTATGCTTAAATCATTTAATTTTGCAATTGAACATGGTGTATTTCATAGAGATCTAAAAACATAATTGACATCATTACTTCTTAATAAAGGGAAAGATCCATTAGATTGTTCCAGCTACAGACCGATATCACTTATCCCATGTGATCTAAAAATCCATGCTAAAGTTTTGGCTTCCCATATGGAGAAGGTAATTCATAGTTTGATCAAGGAGGACCAACCCGGTTTTATCAAGGGGCGCAATGCGTCTGACAATATGCGTCGACTCTTTCATATTCTTGACTTTGCAGACTCTCATCCGAGCCCTTGTGCGTTTTTTTTTCACTTGATGCAGAAAAGGCCTTTGACAGGCTGGAGTGGAACTATATGTGGGCAGTTCTGCAATGTATCGGCTTCGGTGAACATTTCATTTCTACGATTAAGACATTATACCACTCACCTGCAGCATCAGTCTTGACTGGTAGTATTATTCTGTTCTCTGTTCATTTCAGACATTAAGAACCAAATTTTGTTTATCAGCATCTGCATATTTTGTCTTTCTTCAATTACGTTCTGCTCTCAAAGTGTATGGACTTCCTTGGGCATCTCCCATTTCCTCTCATCCTCTACTATTGATGCTTGGCAGGGTTTTTTCTTTAACATACTCGATTATATAAAAGGAATGACTTTTTTCCCCCTCCCTTGCTCTCTCCTTTTTGACTGGACCTTTAAAATATTGATTATATGTCTGTTTTTTTTTTTGTTTTGTTTGTCTTGAATGAATGTTATGTTATGATGTTGTGTGTGAAAATAAATAAAAAAGTTGATTAAAAAAGAACAGAGAATGCTAGTGTTATAGGGTCATTTTCTATAATAAATAAAAATTATTTTATCCTGTTTAATCCTCCTTTGCTGAGAACTTCAGAGATTAAATGTCTTTTTTCTTTAGTTGATATTTTTTTTTACAGTGTGCCATTTATTCCAACTAGTTCTGTTCAGATTAATCAAAAATAGCATATAACAAATATCTGACATGTTGTAACTATAACACATTAGTGTGTAAAGGTTTCAAAACACATCTGTTAAGAAGAATAACACATTAGTTGAGTTTAAGGTAACACAAAATGTTTAGTCCTCATATAATCAGAGATATGTGTTAATAAACAACAACATCATTTTTATGAGTGCACTGACACTCACCATCATGGTGCATTGTATGTAATGTTTGCCATGTACTCAAACAAATAAGCCTATGTAAATAAAAGTTATTAATATACAAGATGTTGTCAGTAGCTACATTTGAACTGAATTCAAAGTGCAAACCTGATTAACTAATCATCACCTTTTCACAAAAGCAGCATTGTTAATTAGGGGTTCAAGTGTGAATAATTGAAAAATGTACAAGTTTGAAACATTTTCTTGCACTTTGTGTGCACTTGCATTCTGTCAAAATTTGATTATTGATTAAATGGCTAATATTTTTACATCTGCCTCTTTAAAATAAAACATTTGAGTATTTAATTACATTATAACATTTCGTGTTAAAATGACTTACACATCTATTTTGTTAAACTTCTGCACAATGTGTCATTTTCAACACATCTCTTTTTGCAGTGTACCTGTTGTAGAGCCACTACAACTGAACAGTGTAAAAATATTGTGTAATAATATGAAATTTTGAACACTCACTGTTATTTTATGTTTTTAAATATATTTTTGCACAAATTTCTGGTCTTTAGAACATTTTATTCACCAAGGAATCTTGAAAAAAAAAAAGAGGATTTCCACAAAAAAAAATATTAAGCAGCACAACTGTTTTCAACAGTGATAATAATCAGAAATGTTTCTTGAGCATCAAATCAGCATATTAGAATGATTTCTGAAGGATCGTGTTTTTTGTTGTTGTTGTTGTTGTTGTTGTATTTTTAACGAAATAAATGCAACCTAGCCTAAGAGACTAGCAGTGTATATACTGAGGTCAAATAGGGTTTCCTATTACAGCTAGGAAAAAATGTGCATTATACAGCTCACTTCTGTCACAGTTATTTTTACCTATAAACACAGTGTTTGTATTTTGGTCACAGATTAGTAATGAGTTTTTACAATCCTCAGTGGACTAAACACAGCAGCTGGGTGCACAGAACCGATAGTTCAATCTTCAAAATGTTCCACAAGATTTGCCCTCCAATGGCTTTGAGTTGCATAATTAATTTCTTTCATTGTACTTTCTACCACGGGGAGCTTAAAATAATCTGATTTTAAACTATTTTGAGTTCCCTGCGGAATAAAGCAGGAGCGGAGGAACAGTTTGAAGTACTAAAGGGAAAACTTTGAAAAATGATGATTGTCCTAGGGACAGATGTGATAGAACTTTGAAGTACAATAAGCACAATGTTACGTGTTTTTACTAATAAAGTGCACAACGAAGGAGTATCCACAAAACAGAGTCTTTTAATGAGAATTCACACAAGGAACAGAAATAATCCAGGAGCGAGGCGCAGCAAACGTATAGATCAAATAACAGCAGACAAAGAAACAAAGGGGACGTGCCATTCCGGGAGGGGGCAATATGTTACATTTTGACCTAGTTTCCTTAGTTCCCCTGATTAGTTAATTAGCTCCACACCTGTTTCTGTTTCCCCTTGATTATGTTTAGTATTTAAAGCCGGTGTTCATCTTTGTTTGCCATTATTTGATCTACGTGTTTGCTACCCCTCGCTCCTGGATTATTTCTGTTCCTTGTGTGAATTCTCATTAAAAGACTCTGTTTTGTGGATACTCCTTCGTTGTGTGCTTTATTAGTAAAAACACGTAACACACAAAGCTTTTGAAAGCATAAAATGATTAGAATCTCACACTTGCATTGTTATCCGGCGAAACCTCATTAAATATGTCTGCAAACGCCTGTAGACTGTGTTCAGCTTGACCGCTTCTTTTCCTCTGAGGAATCAATAAGTGTTTTTCATGTTGAGTCGCACTCGATCCTGAGGCCATGTGAACATTCAGGATCGATTGTGTTTTGGGTCATCCTGGTTACACCAGCTGTAGGTCTTGACCTTGAAAAGTGTCAAATACAACGATTTAATCACCATGCTCAAGGCAGCATTCCTGTTTTCCTAGGGCTGTTTTATCAAAGTCTTTACTGGAGCAGATGTGCTTGAATGAGGAGAGGCAGAAATCTGCAAAATTGTTTGCCATTCTGTTTCAGTTCACCTGTCTGACATCAATGGGATGAAAAATGTTCTTCTTGACAGGTTTTTGATTTTCAGACAGGTTCAGCTAATGCATTCAGGATTGGAAAACAACAGATCTTTACCAGTAAAGCAGCTGTCTTCTGTAATGGAAGAAATAGAAACACATCTTTTGATCAATTTAAGCTGTCCTTGCTAAATAAAAGTATCAATTTCTTAAGCAATTTAGCAAATCATTCTCCAATTTAGATTCAGTTCTGAGTTTTTTATTTTTTTATTTCAATCTATCCACAAGTGGTTTGTTTACAAGTTGCCCATAGACCACACAAAATCTCAACACTTTTGATAAACACCTACGCTATTTTATTTGACATGAAATATCAAAACTTATATATTTTATGTCTCTGGAAAGTAGTGATGTACGACATTGCATGTTGAATATCAAAGCGATTCTGCTTTGTCTGTCGTTGGCTCTTCAATTGTTCAGCTAAACTGTCAAAACAGTTTTAAATAGCAGTTGATTCAGTTTTTTTACATTAATGACATTTAAAAAATGTATAAATATCAATAAGAATCATATCAAAAGTCATATCAAAAGTCATATATAGATTCTTTTGAAGTTTAGCCAGGGGGAGATGGGTTCTGAATAATTTTACACTGGATGATGCATCATCATCATGCACTTATATCTAAATATGTTACAGTTTAAAAGTAAATGCACAATGTTCTTAAAGGGATAGTTCACCCAAAAATGAAAATTCTGTCATCATTTACTCACCCGCAAGAAGTTCCAAACCTGTATGAATTTCTTTGTTCTGATGAATACAAAGGGAAGATATTTTGAAGAAAGTTTGTAACCAGGCTGTTTTGGGGCACCATTGACTTCCATAGTAGGAAAAAGAAAAATACTGTGGAAGTCAGTGGTGCCCCAGAACTGCTCTGTTTCCCACATTCTTCAGAATATCTTCCCAAGACATTCATACAGGTTTGGAACTACTTGAGGGTGAGTAATTGTTGACAGAATTTTCATTTTTGGGTGAACTATCCCTTTAAGGCATTTTCCCCATCTTACCCTATGTGATACTTTTTTTTTTTTTTTTTAAATCAGAATTCTCAGAATAAGAAATCTATTGTAAAAATGTAAAAGTTTCTTTTCCACTTTTGATCAATTCAACACACCCTTGCTGAAAAAGTAATCTTTTTTTTTTTCTTAGCAATTCTGGCTCCAATTGTGACCCAGGACCACAAAACCAGTCATAAGGGTCAATTTTCTGAAATTGAGATTTATACATCATCTGAAAGCTGAATAAATATGCTTTTGTTTGTTGTTTGAGGGTGCAAAAAAAATCGAAGTATTGAGAAAATCGCATTTAAAGTTGTCCAAATTAAGTCCTTAACTATGCATATTACTAATCAAAAATGAAGTTTTGATATATTTACGTTAGGAAATTTACAAAATATCTTCATGGAACATGATCTTTACTTAATATCTTAATGATTTTTGGCATAAAATAAAAATTGATAATTTTGACACATACAATGTATTGCTGGCTATTGCTACAAATATACCCCAGCGACTTGAGGCTGGTTTTGTGCTCCAAATTCACAAATTTCAATTTTAAGTCTTTTTGATTTCAGTCCATACCACTAGCATAGCCAGAAATGTTTAAGTGGGTGGGCCTACATAAAACTGGGTGGGCCAGGTGTGTAGCATATGAAAACTGCATGTCAAATTGCCAACAAAAAATACAGCACCAAGGTTCATTACACAGTACTTCTAAAGCATGCATTAACAGTAATTTGTTATGTTAATGTTCATTTCAAAATTTACTAATAGGTCATTATTAAAAATAAAAGTTGTATCTGAGCTGGTTAACAAAGATGAATAAACACGGTAACAAATGTATTGCTAATGTTAATTAATGCATTAACTAACGTTAACTAAAGGAAGTTTATTAAAAAGCATTACCTCAGTGTGAAACAACAGGGCTTCGCCGATGATTTCATAATCAAGCGTCTCTGTCATTTCACGCGCATCGAGGACCGCAGAAATGTGCGCAGCTGCAAATTATGCAGTTTGTTGTGGCGATCTAGCACAATGTTTATGTGTTTCTTTCCACAAAAGAGGCATCTGTTTAGCGGATCAAACACTGTACCTATGCTAATATGATGTTTCAAACACACTTGAAATTGTGTTTGAAAACCTATGAAAGTTGGGCCCACCCAGGCCCACCCGTAGCTACGTGACTGGTCCATACAAAAATAGTGTGTTTCCTCCACGTACACTCCCTGCAACCAAATACTCATCCTTCCCTACTACAAACCAGTATGATAAATGAAAAGGAGGTCCGAATCTGCGTTAGTAATGATTACCGTCAGCGATGATAAAGAACACCTGGATGAATTACTGCATTTGCAAAGATTCTGAAGCAATTTGTTTATACTACTGTATTTAAAGGGGTTTGCACAATCACGCAGTCAGACACCTAATCAGTCTCCAGATGATACTAAACAGTCACCAAGGTCATATTTCGGATTCTGTATTCTGTTCCCATTCTGCCCTTGAGCGACAGCAGACGTTGGACGTTATGTGTAGATTTTATCCATTGGAAAATTGGAAAAATCAGCTCATTAAACAAAACCTAGAAGGAGAAGGTCAACTGAGAATTAATGAGAGACATATAATATTTTTTATATAATGACTCACTGTGCAGCTTCTCTTTGGGTCCCGCTGTGCTCACCAGCTGTCTTGTGCTGTTTTCTGTGTCCTGTAAGACAGAGTTTGTCCTGACCGCTGTACAACTCTTGTCAATCACCCACACATCTTTTTCAAGAATATTGCAGCTCATTTATAGCAGAAGAACTGTAAAGGTCATGTAGCATGCTGAATCATCTTTAAGTGCTGTTTGTATACTCTATATAATTTATTCATCTCCAAAGTGTGGTTACTCCCATTCTGCCAATATTTGCCAATATTTCTTCTAGGCAAAAATGAGGTTACTTTAAGATTCAATGGAGATTTTTGCTTGAGTCTCCTGCTTCTCAAACTTGTCTCCTGAGACAAAAACTCTAACACTTTCACAATGGTCTCCTTTAAAGCTTTATCACACACACTGGGCTCAGATATTTCTCCTTAGCTACAGACACTGGATCTCTCACATTTGTCTCTTTTAAAGCTTTAGAAGAGATCTCAACAACATCACACACTGTGCTTAGACATTTCTCATTAGCTAGAGACTCTGGCTCTCTCTTTTGTCTCCTCAAAAGTTTAGATTAGAGATCTCAACAAAATCACACACAGTGCTTGGATTTTTCTCTTTAGCTAAATACTCTTGAGAGTCTCATATTTGTCTCCCGTAAAGCTTTAGAAGAGATCTCATCAACTTTACAAAGTGTGCATCAAGTCAAGTACTTGAAAGGCACTAAATAAAGGAGGGGAAATCATAAATTCAGAGTTAAAGGAACACTCCACTTTTTTTGGAAATAGGCTCATTCTCCAACTCCCCCAGAGTTAATAAGTTGAGTTTTACCGTTTTTGAATCCATTCAGCCGATCTCCGGGTCTGGCGATAGCACTTTTAGCATAGCTTAGCATAGATCATTGAATCCGATTAGACCAGTAGCATCGCATTCAAAAATGACCAAAGAGTTTCGATAGTTTTCCTATTTAAAACTCGACTTTTCTGTAGTTATATCGTGTACTAAGACCGGCGGAAAATGAAAAGTTGCGATTTTCTAGTCCGTTTTGGCTAGGAACTATACTCTCATTCCGGCGTAATAATCCAGGAACATTGCTGCCGTAACATGGCCGCAGCAGGTGCAGTGATATTACGCAGCGCCTGAAAGTAGTCCCCAGCTATATTATAACTAGTTACCTAGCTGGGGACTACTTTCAGGCGCTGCGTAATATCACTGCGCCTGCTGCGGCCATGGTACGGCAGCAAAGTTCCTTGATTATTACACCGGAATGAGAGAATAGTTCTTAATCATATCAGCCTAGAAAATCGCAACTTTTCATTTTCCGCCGGTCTTAGTACACGATATAACTACAGAAGAGTCGAGTTTTAAATAGGACAAATATCGAAACTCTTTGGTCATTTTTGAATGCGATGCTACTGGTCTAATCGGATTCAATGATCTATGCTAAGCTATGCTAAAAGTGCTCTCGCCAGACCCGGAGATCGGCTGAATGGATTCAAAAACGGTAAAACTCTACTTATTAACTCTGGGGGAGTTGGAGAATGAGCCTATTTCCAAAAAAAGTGGAGTGTTCCTTTAAAGGCTATATAGAGAAATTATGCAGAAATAAGGATAATGTTACTTTTTATAGGACAAAGTTTATGTACTTAGGCACATCATTTGTTGTTGGAAATAGTAATGTACCGGATGCCTCAATCAAAACTGATTTACAGAAAATGTAACCCTGGAGCTTTCTTTGCCGAAAGGCATATAAATGACTTATGACTTGATTATTAATTGACTAATTTGATTATTAATACATATTACTTGGTAGGAGAAATATCTGAGCACAGTGTGTGATGTTGTTGAGATCTCTCCTAAAGCTTTAAAGGAGACAAAGGTGAGAGTGTTAGAGTTTTTGTCTTAGGAGACAAGTTTGAGAAGCAGGAGACTCCAGCAAAAGTTTCCCCTTAATCTTAAAATAACCTCGTTTCTTTATTTATTTATTATTATTATTTTTAATTAATTAATTAATTAATTAATTAATCTTTGGATGTTTTCAGGTCTTTCACGTTAAATGATATCATATGGACTGAACAAGCATGGGACACTTTTTTTTGTATTAATGTTTTTTATTTTTTATTTTCCACTGTAAACTGAAAATTCTGGAATGTTTTTGACTCAAGATTATGTGCCCTTTTTTTTTTTTTTTTTTTTTTAAGGCCGTGGTTGTGGGATGGGGGGAGAGTACTATTTAAATTGTACTGTAAAAACTCAAACAAAATACTCAAAAAATAAATAAATAACCTTGTTTCTGTCGGGGGAAATATTTGAAATGTTAAAGAGATCTCTTTTTTATTTTATTTTTCCTCTGGTTAGCTTCAATATCATTTATCCACACCATTTCAATCAAAGACAATGCATGCATTGTCATATTTTAGACAGTGTTGTGCGGCACAATGATTAAACAGAGGAAACCATAACCTATTTTTACATACATGCAAGAATGGGCTGTACAAAAATAAATTTTAATGCTAAACAAAGCAAAAAAAGAAGAAGAAGAAGAAAAAAAGGTTTTGCTCTTATACTAAACACCTTGCACATGTACGTCCTTTTACAGTTCTGGACATTGAAGATAAATGTAAACATTTAAACTAGTAACCCTTGATATTCTGAAATGTTTAATGCTATTTAAATGACAGTTGTTGTATTTACAATATTAGTAAAAGTGTAATGTTTCTTCTAAAATAAAACTGAAGACGTCTTAAGACAAAGCTGATATCACAATGAGACATATAAAAGAATCAGCTCTTATCCTGAACACAGAGTAACCTCTGTTAGAGCCATAGCCTTGTGGACAGCACGACGTGAAGGCACATCTGCACCTCAGACAGCATGGGTTCGAAGGTACTTTCCTGCTCCTGTTCAATTCCCACCTGTCCAATTGATTCCTGTCTCTCCTCCTACTGTCCTGACCATTAAAGGTGACAAACCCCACTGCAATCAAAAAAAAAAAAAAAAAAAAAAAAAAAAAAAAAATCAACCTCTGAGCAGTAAAACATTTTTATAATGGAGTCTTGCAAGAGATTACTTGTCATTTAAAAAAAAAAACATACATTTAAATGACCAACAACAATTAAACAAATTAACAATACTAATGTTGATGTGACTAATATTATATATTATAGAGGAGCCCAGAACATGAAAGCAATGCAGTTTCATTTTAAATATTTTCCTCCCATAGAAAAGAGTTAAAAAAAAAAAATTAACGTGGCTTAATAAATTAAGAACGTAATATTAAAAGACAAAACTCAGTATACACCTTATTAATGTTGCAAACTAGATATAGGCCTACAAGTTTTGTGCCCAGAATATGAAAGCAACTCTCAAAGTTTTCACATTATGCATTTTCCTCCCATAGAAAACCATTATAAAGAAAAGTTGAACGTAAGTGGCTTATTGAATGAAGACAGTGATATGAAAAAGAACTAGGCCTATTAAACCATAACTCGTTTAGTATTGAAAGGATTTTCGTATGTTATGTACGTACTGTATTTTCTCTTTGTTTTATACATACTGTAATATTTGTTTGTTATTATTGCAATAAAAAACTGTGATATGAAAAGGCCAAATTCGGTATAGTTTATAAAAATACATAGGCCTACTGTGTATGTACAGGTAAGCAGATGAACCCAGAACATGAATGCAACACGCTGAATTTCATTTTCTCTCTTTGCAATATAAAAACATTTAATTTGGTGCAATGGAGGAAGACCAAATAAATAAATAGACAAAATTCGGTATGCAGTTTGTTAATAGAATGTAATACTGTATGTGGCAAGCAGCTGAGCCCAGAATATATATATATGCAAACATGCTAAATTACATGTTAAGCCTTTTACTCCCATAGAAAACCGTTATAATGAAATCATTTAAAGTGGCTAAATGCATTAAGAAATAATATTAAAAGGTCAAACTCAGTATACACCTTACAGTGATACTGCATAAAAAGGTCAAATTCGGTATACAATTACAAGGGCGTAGTTTTGGTTTGAACATTGGGGGGGGTTGAAGTGGACCCTGGGTCAGGCTCCCTCTTAAAGGAACACTCCACTTTTTTTGGAAATAGGCTCATTCTCCAACTCCCTCACAGTTAATAAGTTGAGTTTTACCGTTTTTGAATCCATTCAGCCGATCTCCGGGTCTGGCGATAGCACTTTTAGCATAGCTTAGCATAGATCATTGAATCCGATTAGACCAGTAGCATCGCGTTCAAAAATGACCAAAGAGTTTCGATAGTTTTCCTATTTAAAACTCGACTCTTCTGTAGTTATATCGTGTACTAAGACCGGCGGAAAATGAAAAGTTGCGATTTTCTAGTCCGATTTGACTAGGAACTATACTCTCATTCCGGCGTAATAATCAAGGAACTTTGCTGCCGTAACATGGCCGCAGCAGGCGCAGTGATATTACGCAGCGCCTGAAAGTAGTCCCTGGGGACTACTTTCAGGCAGCAAAGTTCCTTGATTATTACGCCGGAATGAGAGTATAGTTCTTAATCACATCAGCCTAGAAAATCGCAACTTTTCATTTTCCGCCGATCTTAGTACACGATATAACTACAGAAGAGTCAAGTTTTAAATAGGACAAATATCGAAACTGTTTGATCGTTTTAGAACGCGATGCTACTGGTCTAATAGGATTCAATGATCTATGCTAAGCTATGCTAAAAGTGCTATCGCCAGATCCGGAGATCGGCTGAATGGATTCAAAAACGGTAAAACTCAACTTATTAACTCTGGGGGAGTTGGAGAATGAGCCCATTTCCAAAAAAAGTGGAGTGTTCCTTTAAGGTTTATTTATTTGTTTGTTTGCTTAAATGTTTATTTTTTGTAAAATGGTGTTTTGTGATATCCACCACACATGCAAAGTTGGTTGATAGCGTAACTGCAATAAAGTAATGGGCTAGTTAACAATTACTTGTTTATATAGGATATATAATGTATTTTGTATTATTTAGACACTTAGGCTATAGTTTGACAGAATGTTCTAATTCAACACGCCGTGGGAAGTCAATCTACCTTAACATTTTCTTATATTGATATTGTTTATTTCTTACTCCTTAACAGTTCATGAGGCTCTTAATGATTTAATCTGCCATCATTGGAATATCTGAAGGCAGGTTTTTCCATCGCTCATCATTAGAACCCACTGGCTCTCGACTTGTACTTGCTCTTATGAAAAAGTACCATAGTTCTTAACTGTAGCATCTGTTATAATAAGGCTAGCCTATTAATCATTACCAGGCCAATAATTACTTTTTTATTAATCTATATTGCATTTGTTATGAGAAACAACAGTCTTTAGAAACAATAGCTACAACATGCCACAGTTGTAATATAAATCTTTAGGGAAAAATCTATTCCCTTAACAGATTATCTACTATAAATTCTACAAGTTAGACTAAATTTACCACAATAAATTAGCCTACAGTAAAACGTGATAAATTATAGTAAAGGTGGTCATGAGTAGTTTAAAAATATTTTAATATTATGTTAGTGCTGGTGCAAGATTGTTTTCTCCTTTTTTCATCAGTCTTTTTAGTTTGTGCCTTTTTTTAGATAATGTTCGATTTACTCCATAGCATTTTAAAGTGGCAGTTTCTCAATAGAATTCAAATAGATTATTTTACCATCAGCTTCGCGATAGGAATGGCTCGCGCGAATCTTCTCACACTTCTCGAGCGCGCTGGTGAACGCGCACAGAGTATAGGGTGATTCGGCGCGCAGCTCGTGCACAATTAAAAGAGCTGCGCTTCAGTCATGTTGTGCTGATAAGCGCTCCGTTCGGTTCTTACATGAAGTTAGCGCTTATAAAAGCGCCGAAGTCGCGATTCAAATAATTAATAAATGGCCTGATTCTAAGTTTCCATTAACCATGGTATAAATATTGGGGGGGGGGGGGGGGGGGGGGTTGTACTTGCTAGTTTTGGTTATTGGGGGGGTTACCTCCCCCCACAAACTACGCCCCTGTACAATTATATACAATAGGATTTCCTTCCTCCCCTTTTCATTTCTTCTGTAGCTCGGAGTTCTGCTGTTCCATCTCGCGCTGTATCCGCTTGCGCTTGAGCCGCTGGGTCACGTGATGGCACGAAAACAAAACAGCGTAGCGATGTTTGCATACGAGATGTGAAAAGAGCGGAATATACACCCACAGACATGTCTACACTTTGTTGAACTATTAAACAATCTATTAAGTGTATAGGAGAAAAAAAAATAACCTAAAATATCGATTTCATCAGGCTAGTATCGATCCGATACCAATACCAACATTGGTATCGATACTATCAGTTACTAGCTAGTATCGATACTAGCAGTTGCCTGAAGAAGTAGTTCAGTTTGGGTAGAGGGAACACACGTTTCTTTGTGGCTACTTTGAACTGTGGGTCTACAAAGTCTTAGTTGGGAAACCTTTGGTTTTATGCTCAACATGTGAGTATATTGGAATATTGTCGTCTTCTGTTATTTATAATGTGAGAGGAATACTTATATTTGTTTTTGGTATTTTCAATTTTTTCAGAAGGACTTTTTTTTTCTTTCTCCTCTTTCATTTCCTGGTGGGTTTTGGATACATGTCTGATTGGGACTGTGTTCAGTTGAGTACTGTTTGGAGTGGAGATGCTTTTGATTTGGATTCTTTTGGGGAAGCTCATTCATCTAACCTTACCAGTCGAAGTTGTCAACTATAAAGCGGAGCAACGCATTTCAATGCACTCAATGTTTTTCTTCAGAATGAATAACTCATTTTTTGCCACATGATGGATCATTGTTTATCAGATAAGAACTTTAAGACGATTTCTTTGGTCAAGGACTAGGTTTCGAGATTAATTTTTTCTTTCTCTATCCTATATAATTAAGAACATATTTTCATTGGGTGAATAAACGTGACAAAATAAATACTGTTTGCTGAAGTTCATATATTGCTTTATTTGATCTTAGTGAAAAACACTCATTTGTGGCTAATCTGAAAAAAAGAAAGAAAGAGAAGTTACAACTTTGTGGAGGAGAGAGTTGCTCACACTTACATGTTCTCTTAAACTAACAAAAGAAAGACATGATTAGTAGGATGTTAAAAACAATAAAAATGTATAAACGTATAATATCAAAGAAATGCAATTTACCCTGCCTATTTGGTTATTTATTTAAGATGCTTTTAAACATTTTTGGATAGTATATTAAATATAATGCATTGCTTACAATGTGTTATTTATTTTTGTATAGGCAGAAGTGTACAATAACTGATAGTTGTGTATGTGTGTGCTACCAAAGAAGGAGTATGTGCGTTTATATACGTGTGTTTACTGGAGTTTAAGGACATGAGAAGGCTATGCTTGCAACTAAGAGGATCTGGGAAGTGTTGGGAAAACTCCAACTTATAAAAAGAAGATAACCTTACTTCTGTTGTAAGCAACTGGAGTATATAAGACAAATGAATTAATTATTACTGCTTCGGATTCTAATAACATAAGTACCCCTGATGCCTAGAAGCTCATTATTGTATTTTATACTTCAGTGGTTGAGTATTATTTATCTTGACATTTTTATTTATTCAAAAAAGTAGCCACTTAAAGGAAATTTGATTGATTACAAAAACTGCCTACCAAGGCTTTGATTTATAGTGTTTTAAGACTTTGAACAAGACCATAACCACAAAGAAGTCCTCTGAACAAGATGTAACTAATTTGAAATGCTTATAATTAAGGCCAGACTCGACTTACTTGACCTAATCTGAGAATAATATATAATAATGTTTAAGGTGATAAGATCTAAGTACACACTGCAAAACATTTTAAAAATAATTTACCTGTTGGGAGTGTGCTGACAGTCTGTATAGCTGGATGGTTGAGCTCCAGATATTCAGTAATGAGGTTGCTTTGACAGCTGCAGATTTAAAAACAAAAAAGTGGAAATAAAGAACTCTAAACTCCAACACAAAGAAGCATTTCAGGGGAGAAAAAAAGGTTCTTAAGGTTAATATCACTGTAAAAAAAAAAAGAAAAAAAAAAAGTTGAACCAACTTAAAATTTTAAGGCAACCAGCTTCAGCAGATTTTTGAGTTTGCTCAACTTATTTTTGTGGGAGATTCTCAAATTTTTGTTGTATAAGCTTAAAAGGACAAGTTGAGAAAACTAAAAAAACCGCTGAAGCTGGTTGCCTTCATTTTAAGTTGGTGCAACTTTTTTTTTTTTTTTTTTTACAGTGTGGTTCTACAAGAACCATCTTTTTTCAGAGTGTGGAAACAACAATGTTTTTAGATTTGTGGAGTAAAAATTATAGTTTTTTTATTTAGACAATTTTGTTTTGCATTTGATAAAAACATTTCTGAAAAAAAACAGTAATATTGTAAAATATTTTAATTTACAATAACTGTTTTCTATTTGAATATATTATAAAATCTAGTTTATTCCTGTGATGCAAAGATACATTTTCAGCATCATTACTCCAGTCTTCAGTGTCACATGATCCTTCAGAAATCATTCTAATATGCAGATTTGCTGCTCAAGAAACATTTCTGATTATTATCAATGTTGAAAGCAGATGTGCTTCTTAAAATTCTTGTGGAAAATACCTTTTTCTCAGGATTCTTTGATGATAGTTTAAAAGAACAGCATTTATAACATTGTCATTTTTGACCAATTTAATGCATACTTGCTAAAAAAAAAAAGTTTTCATCTTTCCACAGAGACATTGCTCTGTAAACCTTGATGCAGTGTGAAAAACTCATATTTTCAACACACTTCAGTGGTTTAATAAAATAGCTTGAAAACAAATCTCTAACTTATGTTGGGTCGCACTGAGCATTTGCTCTTGAATAATGCGAGAGGAAAATTAGAACAATTAAGGTACATTGGAGAAAATGAAAGTTACCATGTGCTGTTCTACCATTACGTCACTTGCTTTGATTTGCACTTTGATATGAAAATGAATGGTTGTAACCAAAACGGGGTCTGTACTTCACCCTTTTGGTTAAATTATGGTGGAATAGCCTACTCAATACTCATTTTATCTAAATAATTTATAAGGCCATGTATTACTGAACAATCTTGAAATTAAAGAAAAGCCGGTAAGCAGTTTTTCAAACGATGCTTGTCTGTTTTGGAGCTCTGGTGCAAAACAGGCTTGAGGTGAAACAAGGCTGCTTTTATCTCTGCCATAAGGAACCAATAGATCAAGGACCGAATGAAAGGAACAGTTCATCCGAAAACTTGTTTTTTGTTGTTGTTGTTTTCCTGGTGCATGGTGCTATACCTAATGTACAAACTCAGTATCAACAATGAGTAATTTATCTAACCTGATTATTCCTGTGAAGGATCATTAATCACATAAACAGCAAGTCACATTTTCCTGGCAAAGTGTAAAATTAGCTTAGTATAAAAATGAATATTTACGAAGGTCTATGTATCAGTGAATGATTCAAACTGTGTTAATGAAGAAATCTGTTTGTCAGGAGAACATGAGGGAAGTAATGTACAAAAAGTGCCAATTTAGCCTGGATGATTCATTATCAAGATGGATTTTATAGTTATTGTGATTGATACAGCCAGTGACACTCACAAAACAATAGCCTAACACTTAAAAGTAATATTAGATTTACAACTTAAAGGGGTCATCGGATGCAAAATTCACTTTACAAGTTGTTTGAACATAAATAGACTTTTCATTAAGAACCTAAAGAATCATATCAACTTCATCCGATGACCCCTTTAAGTGTCTGGTTCAAGCACACTTATGCATAGTCTTTCTGACCAGTCATTGACCATTAATGAAAGCGTTCGGCACATGCACTCCACGCCTGTTTGAAAGCTCGTATAAAAATGTGGAGCTGCTGTGTATATCCATTTTTATTGTTTCCACCTCTTGTTGTTTTAGTAGCATTTTCCATCTTCAGACCCACCAATTTGCTAAGTCAGTTCTACGCACATATGTAGACAATGTGCAAAAAATGTGTACATATGAGCGCGATGAGAAAGTTTCGGGCTACATTCCTAAAGGGTTAGTTCACCCAAAAATGAAATTAGTCCATGATTTACTCACTCTCAAGGTATCCTAGGTGTACATGATTTTCTTCTTTCAGACGAATCCAATCGAAGTTATATTAAAAAATTCTCCTTGCTCTTCTAAGCTTTATAATGGAAACAGGCTTTTTTTTTTTTTCAACGCAAACCTTACTAATTAGGATTTGTTTAGTAATGGCCAACCAAAGCTTTGATGCTTTCGTCTCAAATATGTCGCAAAATAGTTAATTAAGCCCGGTTCAGGCTACACTTTTTTTTTTTGTCGGTTACGACAGTCACTGTGCCAGATTACACAATTTTGACTCCTAATATCTTGTCGTATCATGAACAATAACAATAAGTGTCTATTTACACTAAGTGCAAATATCCCGCCTTGTTGCCACCCACCAACGTGTGATTGGGCTAGTCAACTCTACAAAAGAACCTCATCAACCATCAGTTCTAGTGTCGTAAATGGTAAAGCGTGTGCTTTTTGACGCTTTTTGAGTTCGAATCCCCCTTTTGCCAAACTTTCCCCCCCTCCTTTTTCAAATTTCATATCACATTTAAAAGGAATTTATTTTCGATAAAAATGAAGGAAATAATCAAAAAGTTGAAAAAGTATTGGGTAGGGTTAGGGTAGGTGTAAGTGGGGCTTTATTGTCCCAATAAAGTGGCATCCATTTAATAATTTGAATTAAAATGATAATTTACCCTCAATACGGTATTACTGCGTAATGTTTTATAATGTACTACAATACTGAGGTGCAGATAATTGCCACTATTTGCAATAAGTAGTATATTATCATTTGCTATCAGACATTAACGTTAATTTCATTAACATTTTATGCATTTGTAGGCTAATTGCAGTGTAAATGCATTCAGTAATAATGGCCCTGATAGCTTTTGTTGACACTGATTGGATTTTTACTAGTAACAGCCCTTTATTATTTTAACTGAATTTATCGATTGGATTTAAGAATGTGGCATTCCATATTCATGATGCATACATTTAATACGGTTTAAAAATATGTCCCTGGACATCAGTTTACGGGTTTGTTTCTGATACTGTCAATGTTGTTTTTGTAAGTTACATTAAAAAAATGCAGTTAGCTCAAAAACTGAGGGCACACGACAGGTGCTGTTTGTATGAGCATGATGCTTGTATGTTCAGTGCATGGTGTGTATGTTTCACTATCTCCGTTCCCATGGACACCTTGTGTTTGACCTAATTCTGGATATTTCTAGATGTGTGATTAATCCGTATCTAAAGCCGTGTCTACACCAAGAGAACCCATTATAATCAGTTGATGCGGTAACTGTCCACACGGGAAGTGGTGCAAGGCGACAAATCTTCTACAGTAACTGATATGGTAGGCCAAAAGGACCAAAAACATGTGAATTTTAACGTGTATTTAACGTTAACAACACATATTTCACGTGTGAAAAATCAGCACGTTAAATGTGTTAAATACGCGTGAAATACACCTTAAAAATCAGTCATTGGCTGCTGAAGACTTGAGTCAAACCATTTATGTGAGCTTAGGGGGGTGTACCTGAATAAGCTGATCTATACTGCTGTGCAAAAGACCATAAATTTGATTTTTGTCAAAAATGAGTTATTGATATTTTTGGGACATTCAAGACATCCTTTACCATGTACATAAGTATCTTGAGTCAATTTTGTTGTGTTTACGAGAAAACAATGGGTTGTCTCAACCTTCAAAAAGCCCCGGAGAAACCAAGGCAGAACACCGTATAACACCATTTACGGCTCTTTCACTTTGTTTGGAATGCTCAATTTGAGTTACGGCATTATGCCTTTGTTTAAATGTGCGTCAAAATGAAGTTACGGTGCCAGCTTGGAGCTTGGTGCCAGCTACGGTGCAGCAATACGTAATCATTAATAACCTTTAAAGATTTTTTTTTTCCTTTTTGTAATGCAGATTATCACCAGGCTGTCACTTCTAGTTGGATGCGTGTGTACTTGAATGCCGTAGCATGTAGCATGATCAATCGTAAAATCAGTAGCCTAACAGTTCGCAATTAAATCCATATCTTTTTCTTGTAACCCGATAAAATCAATCGTGGTGCTGAACATCGTCGGAGATGTTTAATCCACACGCATTTCTTTGGTTGCAAAATGATATCCACTCACATGTTTAACTTTTAGTCTGCTTGTTATGGTCAAAAAAAAAATAAAAATAATACAGTCACATTTTATGCAATAGCATATATGAGATAGCCCATGATCACTAGATTTTATACAGGCGTTACTATAATGATTTTGTAAATGGTGATCAGCAACCAAATATTGATAATGTGGAAGTTACTGTCTTTTGCCTTGGTGTGACTTCTCACTTTTTGTAGACAATGCAAAGGCAGAGTACATTAACTTCAAAATAGGGGTAAAAATCAAGTAATGTAGATAATTTTCATTACTAAAGCATCTAATTGCCAAATTTCCAGTGTCCTACCTATAATTAATTTGACTGGAAACTTTAAAGTCATTTTTCTCAGTTTCACACTCTAGTGAGTTAAGGTCTTTTGCATTTGTAGGGCAGTATAGCATGTTAAATGGTGGTAGGAATGGTCTATGAATGGTACACCCCCCGAAGCTCACATAAATGGTTTGACCCAAGTCTTCAGCAGCCAATGACACTGACCCGTTCAAACTGATTTTTAAGGCTATTTCACGTGTATTTAACACGTTTAATTCGCTGATTTTTCACGCATGAAATACGTGTTGTTAACGCATTAAATACTTGTGAAATACGCATTAAAATTCACGTGTTTTTGGCCCTTTGGGCCTTCCATATGCCTCCTCCTATTCCGAATCTTGGAAACATGTGTTTTATGCGTTGAAAGTGAAACCTAAAAAAAACAGCATGCATAAGAAAGCGATTGCACGCTTTCACGAACGTCAGCAAATGCATGTGATCACAGATTGCACCCAGCCGGAGCAACCCCCCACGTGAATCTGAAAAAAATAATACGATTTTGGCCATATTCAGGGCCGGTGCTGGCTAAGCAGGATTGTATTGTGCCCCCTCCCTTAAAAAAAAAAAACTACTATAGGGGTCAAAATAGAGCTTTAATAAAATATAAAAGTAAATAAATTGTATTATTTACAAATTACAATTGTAGCTCTAGACAGTTACCTATGGCTATTATTTTATTAATACAGTTGTCTGATTGATTTTATGGTCTCAAGCATTCAGAAATCACGCAAAAGAAAATTAAGCAGTTTTACTACGAAAACCATGGTTAATTTTTGTAAGGGTTGTGATGTCCACATGTTTTTTTGTTGAAGAAATTATAGAGGCTGTGTCATCTATAGCAAAAAGGTGGCCAAAAATGAAAGATTAAGCGGATATTTGAATTAGTCTAAATGTTTGGTCAATAGCCTATTAAACAAGGCTATATGATCGCCCTGTAAGTGTAACAGCAGCAGTTAACATCGTTTTAATGGTTAGGTTTTAATGGTTAAAAGATGATGGTTTGTAATTTATGTAATGGTATTTGTGATTTATTTGTTATTCATTTGTGATGGTATTAGAATTTTCTGTGATGGTTTTATTGTTTATTTTCAGCAGGACTGCCTCATTGTTTTTATATATTGCATTTTAAGTCATTTTAAAGGCTGTTGTTGTTGGCTTAGGTTTGTTTTTATAACCACAAAAAAATATTATCTTAATACAAAAAACCCAGCCTACTTCAACCCAAAAAAAAAAACGCCCAAAAGTTTAACTGTCAAAATAATGTGATAGAATATGCAAATGAAAGTTGATAAGGGCCATTTTAACTCCTTAAAGGCAAGGCAAGGCTAGTTTATTTATATAGCACATTTCATACACAGTGGTAATTCAAAGTGCTTTACATAAAAGGAAGTGAAATAGTCATTAAAAATAATAATAACAAGAAAATAATAATCACAACAATAAAAACAAAGTGATTTAAAAATTGATTTAAAAAGAATTTAAAACATTTAAGAATACAAAGTGATTATACACAGTGCAATCAGTTTGGACGTAGCACAGTGCTCATTCAACAAATGCACAGCTAAACAGATGAGTTTTGAGTCTGGATTTAAATGTGGCTAATGTTTTAGCACATCTGATCTCTTCTGGAAGCTGGTTCCAACTGCGGGCGGCATAATAGCTAAAAGCAGACTCCCCTTGTTTTGTGTTAACCCTTGGTATTTCTAACTGACTCGATCCTGATGATCTGAGTGGTCTGTTAGGTTTATATTCAGTGAGCATATCTCCAATGTATTTAGGTCCTAGGCCATTTAGAGATTTATAAACTTTAAAATCAATCCTAAATGTAACTGGAAGCCAGTGTAAGGACCTGAGGACTGGTGTGATAAGCTCAGATTTTCTGGTTCTAGTCAGAATCCTGGCAGCAGCGTTCTGGATGAGCTGCAGCTGTCTAATGGTCTTCTTTGGAAGGCCGGTGAGGAGACCATTACAATAATCCACCCTGCTGGTGATGAAGGCATGAACAAGTTTCTCCAAGTCTTGACTGGAAACAAAACATCTAATTCTTGAAATGTTTCTGAGATGATAGTATGCTGATTTAGTTACTGCTTTGACATGACTACTAAAACTAAGGTCTGTCTCCAGAAAACCCCCAAGATTTTTGACTTGATTTTTAGTTGATTGACCCCAAGAGTCAAGGTATGCATTCACCTTGAGAACTTCATCTTTGTTTCCAAATGCAATGACTTCAGTTTTCTCATTGTTTAACTGAAGAAAGTTCTGGCACATCCAACAGTTTATTTCATCAATGCATTGGTAGAGGGAGTCAATAGCCGTGTTTCCACTGTCGGGCCAAAAGCGGGCATGCTAGTGCGTGCCAGGGCCAGTCGCGTTCCCACTGTCACTTCCGGGGCTTGATCGTGCCTTGTCGGTGCTTCCTCAGGGCCAACGGCCGGGGTTTTCTGGCCCGACGAAAACCTTGGGTCAAAGCAGGCCAACTGGAGCTAGAGGAGTGTTTATGAACAAAGGCGAAGTTTCTCCGTGTCTCGAGCATCAGCGCTGCAGATCATTTCATAAAGTTAACAGCATTAAAGACTTTTAAAATAATTTTAGCTCAAAACTCACTTTCAGACAGCAGCGAGTGTTTGAAATAACTTGATCCGATGTGGATTATGACCACCATACAAGGCAGAAATATTTACAAGCGATGCAAAAGACTATGCATGCTAGCCATTAACATTACCATACTAAACATGGTAAATACGACCGCTTGAAGAACACACAACAGTGGTTCACATTGCTTTATTTCTGTGTGACTAATTTTAAATCCTGATAAATTAATTCATTATGAACAATGTATCACTTAATAGGCTATTGTAAAACATCGATGCTTGTTTGCGATGAACATGCAAACAAACAGCCGCTTTTATCATGTTCATTTTGTTAACGCGTTAGTTCTAGTGACTTATTTCTGATAACTTCTCTTTGTTGATGAAATGATGGGGTCACGTGAAGTTGTTCCAGAGAGGCGTGTAAAGGGCGGGTTTTAGTGAAGCACAGCAGAGCTTCTGGCCCGACGGTGGAAACGCATCGTGATTTTGGGCTCGATGCTACAGGTCTGAAGCTATTAGCCCCGCCCGGCCCGTTTAAAGCACAGGCTCGCACTGGCCCGACAGTGGAAAAGCGGCTATTGGAGCTATAGTCATTTGGAGATAAGGCTAGGTAAATCTGGGTATCATCAGCATAGCTGTGATAGGCAATTTGGTTCTTTCTCATTATTTGACTTAGTGGGAGCATATACAGGCTAAACAAGAGTGGTGCAAGAACTGAGCCTTGTGGGACTCCGCATGTCATGGACTTCCACTTAGACTTATGCTCTCCTATACTCACATAATAACCTCTCCTTTCTAAGTATGACCTGAACCATTCGAGTACCATCCCAGAGAGCCCGACCCAGTTTTCCAGTTTCTCTAGAAGTATGTTATGATCAACAGTGTCAAACGCAGCACTAAGATCTAGTAGTACCAGCACTGATATTTTGCCTGAATCAGAATTTAAGCTAATATAATTTATTATCTTAATAAGCGCGGTCTCTGTGCTGTGATGTGCTCGGAAACCAGATTGAGAATTGTTCAGGGATCCATTTGAGTTTAAGTAGTTGTTCAGCTGATTAAAAACTACCTTTTCAATAATCTTACCTATGAAAGGAAAATTAGATATTGGTCTATAGTTGTTCAACATTGTGTTAGCAAGATTGCGCTTTTTCAGAAGGGGCTTAACAACTGCAGTTTTCAGGGAGTTTGGAAAAGTCCCAGAAAGAAGTGAGGCATTCACCACTTCTAAGAGATCTGCTTCTAAACAGTTAAGCACACTTTTGAAAAAAGATAGCAGGTTGACGATGTAAGGTGCTGTACTATTTCTTTCAAAATTTTGCTATCAGTTGCTTCAAAAACAGACAGAGTCACTTCTTTTTGAAATTGCGAATCGAATCGAATCGAATCTGTGTGACCTCTGCATAACTTGAGGATGTGCCAATTTCCTTTCTGATATTATTGATCTTCTCAGAAAAGAAGGAAGCAAACTCATTGCATTTGCTGTCGGAGAGCATTTCACTGGGAATCTGACTTGGGGGGGTTTGTCAGTTGTAAAGGTGGCGGCCCCAAGTAAATAGTTTCAGAGGGGAAAAAAAAAAATTTAAGTGACTCACAAAAGTTCGGGCGCCAGACAGGAATAAGCCTGTCAAAAAAGGAATTTAACCCAGATAGCTTTGGAAAAAAACCACCGGTTACATACAATAGATACAACAGCAAGAGAAAGAAAAAACAAAAATAATGCAGCTACACTGGCAATGAATGCGAAAGGAGAAACGATTTTCAGTTCAGTTTCACTTGTATTTTTCACAAGACAGGGGAAAAAAACAATAATAAAAACAAACGATTATGTCACATGAATGTGTTTACACATTGCACATCCATCAGAAAAAAAACTATAAATAACCGCTAGTACTGCAGCGACCAAGAGCCTCCAGTCTAAGTCGGTATTCGCAGCGGCAGTTGCGATAGTCCAGTTATTAAGGGAAGTTGTACATTACAGTATGCTTGAGCGAATGTGGTGCGAGTGAACTTTGGGTGTGGGTGCGTGTGTGTGTGGTACGGCAAGCCAGAAGCCATCGGACCGGCCCGCTCGTTATCGTGGGGAAACAGTTTTACACACAGTGAATGGAGGTGGATTTTCTCCAAGAGGAAAAACGGCATCCGGGTTGGAACACTTCCCTTCACTCCCGAGTCACACACGCCTCTGCGCTGGACCTGCAGCTCGGATAACGATTTCTGTGAAACCCTCCGGCGAAACTCCAGCATACACGGTGCGTGTGAGTGCGCTCAGCCGAAACCAGTGCGACTTCCACCCTAATTCCTCGCAACTTCTTTGTTCAAAAAAACCATCCCCATCTTTGATTCTGGTCCACTATATATAGATACCTCACTTCCTTCCCAAATTAGACTCTCGTTCCTATTCGCTGGCGGTCACGACGATTGTTTTGGTTTCACTTTCACAGTTCGCCTTTTATGTGCCGCCACACAGTCTCTCAACAGTAGCAAAAAGAGTGCGAGAGTTGTTTAAGTTACTGTTTATAAGGTTTGAGAAGAAGATCTGTCTAGCTGTGGCTAGTTCCACATTGAAAGCACGAAGGCTGTCTTTATAGATGCTATAGTGAATTTCAAGTTTTGTCTTCCGCCACATCCGTTCAGCTTTTCTGCATTGTCTTTTCATACTCTGAACTACTGTTGATTTTCTCCATGGTGATTTTTGTCTGCCATTCTTCTTCCAGACCCTTGCCGAAGCAATATCATCAATCACATTCTTAACTTTTGAGTTAAATGAATCCAGGAGAAGATCAACTGAGCCTGCAGAAATGCTTGGTGTTAAAGATATAGCCTTCATAAATAGTGCACTATAGTGTTCTCGTTAATGCATCTCTTTCTGACAGAGACAGATCTAGATTCAGTGGTAACAGAGATCAATACATCAAAGAAAATACAGAAGTGATCAGATAATGCTACATCCTTAATAACAATGGATGAAATGTTTAGACCTCTACTGATGAGTAAATCTAGAGTGTGTCCACGATTGTGTGTGGGTCCATGCACATGCTGGATTAGGTCAAAAGTGTTTAAAACAGTTATAATTTCTTTTGCAGTTTTGAGTTCTGCATTATCTACGTGAATGTTAAAATCCCCTGCAATAGTAAAACAGTCAAACTCTGAGGAAATCATTGATAACAGTTCTGTGAACTCTTCCACAAAGGCTGGAGAGTATTTTGGAGGCCTGTAAATAATGATAAACAGAATGCGTGGAGCAACTTTCAGCACAATACCTAGGTATTCAAAAGACAAATACTGACCAAATGACACTTGCTTGCATTGATAAACATCTTTAAATAGAGCAGCTACACCTCCACCTCTCCTAACAGTCCTGCAGACACTGCAGCTGTCTTCAAGCCATGTTTCATTTAGAAACATAAAATCCAGGTTGTTTGTGGTTATTGATCAGAAATGAATTATTTTTTAGTGAGCGAATGTTTAAAAATGCTAACTTGATAGAGTTACATGTTATAACTTGAGAAAGCCTTAGACTGTCTATCACGTGATAGAACAGAAATATAGAAGGCTACAGGCACACTGGGTTCCCGCTTGTTCTGTGAACATTTGTGAATGTTGCTGCTAATATAGCGGGGACCCGACACATATCTCTGAGAGCTATTATCAGTTGTTTTTGGTTCACCTACAGTCGATGGAGGAGGGTTTGGGTCCTGTCGTGGTGGCAGCGGTCGGAGTGCTCTCACAGGAGGAGGAGGGAGAGCTGGACCGGCAGTCTTTGGTGGTTGTGGGGCCTGCCGTTTTTTTTTGTTGATATCTGGGAGCTTGCAGCGAACGAGTGAGAGAGTTTGGTCCCAGCATACACCAGTTCCTCCATTTTCTGTGAGAAGCTTAGGAGTGGAGATTCTGGAGAGAAGGATAGTGTGTCTGATGAGATGGGCTCTGGCTCTGGTGTTTCTGGTGGCTGTGAAATGTTGTCCTGGCTTCCCTGGCTGTTTTTCAGAAGTTGTCCTTGGGTGCTGAGTCTTGGATGTATTGTAGTACGTCACAGTCTGTCTGTGAAGAGCTCTGTGGGCAGGGCTCAGCCGGGATAGTTTCCATGAGGAAAGCTTGTTTTGGCTGCGTGGTGTTATCAGTGTCCTTGTGGGATGTGTCAACCACAAGATGACTCTGAAGCTGATATGAAGTCCTGTGGTCACTCATACTCTGTCCAGGTGTGTGTGTGTGTGTGCCATTGAGGCCGAGTGGATTGGCACACACACCACTGAAGGATGATGGAAAGAGAAATAGATATTGTCCTTTAGCACTCTTGCACCAAGTTTGTTTGGGTGGAAGCCATCCAGTTTAAACAGTTGTCTATGGCCCCAGAAAATATTGAAGCTGTCGATGAAGTTGACTCCTTTTGTACTGCAAGGTTCTTTGTAGCCATGTATTCAGCCCAAGCAGCCGTGAAAACGTTAGTTCCTCTTTCTGGGAGTGCTCCACTGATGAACGATTGAACTTCAAGTCTTTGAAGTGTTTCAAAGAGTTCACTGAAATCCTTCTTAAGCAGTTCTGACTGCTCTTTCCGAATATCGTTCTTGCCCACATGGATGATGATTCGCAGTTCGCATGGATGTTGTTTGCAGTCTTGTGCTTCATCAGAATGTTCCGAAGTTCCTTGTTCACATCAGAGACGGTTGCTTGAGGAAAGCGCTCTGAGCTGAGTGCCGCTGTCTGCTCGACCTCGAGCGCCTGTTAGTAGCGATGTTAGCTGCTGGCTGATTCAATCCATGTTTTGTCACATTTGGGGATTCCTCACCCACATTCATTAATGCCTCAAATCTGTTCTCAAGATGTATAGGGGGTTGTAGAATGCCAGTGTTGTACAAGTCTTGTCATAGCCGTATCTGGGGTAGAGGATGCTACTGTAGCATTACGAGATACTCGTGACAATCTGATGTCTCGAGTGCCTTTGGGTCTCGCTCCCTGTTTGTGCCATCGATTAGTCTGCACTGTAAAAAAAATTCCGTAAAAAAACGGATAATGTACTGGCAGAAAATTACCAGGACATTTTCTGTTAAATTTACGGACATTTCCTTCAACATTAAAAAGGAAAATTCCGTAGATTTACATTTTCTTCTGTACCATAAACGGACAATCCGTTTTGCAGGAATTTCTAAAAAATTATAGCATAGGCCTATCTTTAGTAGCAAATAAATCCAGCACAATATATACAAATTGAACATGGTTTATTTTTACGTCATGTAAACATTCTTAAAAGTGCATTCATTAGCTTTTATTTGCCTTTAACAGGTGAAGACAAAAATACTACTACATCAATTAATTTAACAATGTGTTTTAGTTTTAAACAGCACCAGGCAGAAAAAATAAAACATAAGCAGCTACTTGTACAATATTGGTGTTGCACCAAATAGTGGTCACAAAGATAAACTTCACTGTAAAACAGTCAAGATTCAAAACATTTTCAGATACATGGGAAAAAATTAATACAAAGACAGGGCTGTCATTAATAACAATTGCTACAGACTTCTACTCAATAGTCAAGTGAAATGTTATTTAAAAGGACAGTTCACATCAAAAATGTGAATTGTCATCTACAATTGACATGGTACTGCAAAAAAAAAAAAAAAACTCTTGTATATCATTTGAAAATAAAGAACAAAGATTCATGCCTAACATTTCAATGTGAAACTAAGAGAACTATACAATCTAAATTAAGAGCGGGGCTCCAAGTGTTTGTGTGCTTTTAGTATCTCTTGCCATGTGCCAGCTTGGGGAAACTACTTCTTTTTTCCTTTTGCTGCATGTTCAGCCCAAGTTCCATGTTGAGATTTGTAAAAAGCTCAAATTGTACATGGATTCTCGAAGTTGTTCATACATGAGTCTTGAAAGCATAGGTTCCCTTCATCTGAACCGTCGACCCTCGTTCGGGAGTTCTTCACAGGAAGACTGAAAATGACAAGAAATGAAATGAATGAAAGTGCAGAGTAACGTGCAGAACAGGGTGAGATTGAATTATCAAGTTCCAGTTCAAACATTCTTTATAAAATGCTAAACTTGCATTTCCAGTGGTCTCCAATTGTTACCATAGTGTGATCTTGTCAACAATGTTTTATGATATACTAACTAAGTGTTACTCCACCCGAAAATGAAAATTCTGTCATTAATCACTTTTCCCCATGTCGTTCCAAACCTGTAATAGCTTTTTTCACGCGCAGTAAATACACCGCATCAACAACAATTAAAAGTTAATAAACTTGTTTATAAAACTGAAAGGGAGTACACTGTAACACGTAACTTACCTCCACGTCGAGTGAGATGTGACGGTGTGCTAAAAATGTCAAAATGCGACAGCTCCGACATTCATTTGGCAAACAAGGAAGACAGCAACTAAGTTAACGTTACAGTTTGTTACATTTAACAAAATATAATTTACCACGGAAGTGTAAAAACGGTTCCTCAAACCCGAAATCCGACTTTAAAATGAAATTTTTACCGAGACTATCTCTGTGAATAATGGCGTCTGCTCAAGCACTGTTTTCGCGCCGATAATCGACTGAGCTTCTTGTTCCCACAATGCAAAGCGTAATTAAAAAAATACGGAAAAACACCTGTAAAAACCAAATACGGAAAATTCCCTCAAATTATTACGGTACATTGTGCTGTATTTTTACGGATTTTTTTTTACAGTGTCCTTTTTTACAGATAAATTTCTCATGTAAATGGATCAAACCGAGATATTTAGTTTTTTATATTGATTAATTCAAATGTGCTGTGATTTCGGAGTTGCATTGATAGAGTGATCGTGTCATCTCCCTCCACAGTAATCCATGTTTTGAGAGTTGAGTCACTCTTCCACTCTTTAACTTATATTTAGGCATTGTGGTTACTTGAATATACAGTCATACTACATTCAAAATCAGATCCGTTATCACACTAAAAACTTGTCACTCAAGAATCATCACGTCTGTCTGCTCTGCTGATCCCATGATTGGCTATAAGTGCGGCTGTCGACGTTAAAGGGGTCATCGGATGCGACATGCACTTTTACATATTGTTTGAACTGAAATGTGTGTTGGCAGTGTGTGTACACAACTATGTCAATTATGGCCAATCCTGCCATAATTAAAAATAAATAAAATAAATGTACAAAGAAAAGTAAAAAAGCAAAAATAAATAATTATTCATAATTTTATTTCCTTATTTATGTTTTTTTTCTCCACGTTTATTTTTTTTATTTATACATTTATTTATTTCCACTTTTATTTATTTTCACATTTATGTATTTAATTTACGTATTTATTCTTTATTTATAAATTTGTTTATTTTCATATTTACTTATTTCTAAATTTCTTTGTAGGCATTTCATTTAGACATGTGGTGACATGAGAGTAAACAGACAATGGCTAGCAAACAGTGTGTTCTGCCCTGTCTTGTCATCAGAAAAGCCCAAAAAAGAAAGAAATCCTGACAGTGGACACAAATCTGGATTACACTGAGAGGGCTGTCAAAGATAACGGAGGCAAAGTGTTTAATCGACCCTTTTCCCTCTGCTGCTGTAATCCCTCAAGAAAACATCATACATGCAGGAGTAGCCTATTATTGCCATAGCGCCACAAACATTTTCTCCATTGTAAAATTACACCTAGCAGTGGGTATGTAGAAGTCGCGTCTGTGATGGGGGAAAAAAATATAAAATTAAACATGCCAGTCTTTCTGTGTTGAAGTCGTGAAGCGTCGCAGACTCTTGTCGTGAACAAGAAACATGTCAGACTATACGATGCTACCTGAGCATTCATCGCATGCCCTCATTAAATACAGTGCTGGACAAGACAGAAGGTGCTATGAGCGTAAACAAACAATGGCTAGCAAACAGCCCTGTCTTGTCATCAGAAAAGCCCAAAAAAGAAAGAAAACCTGACAATGAACACAAATCTGATAGTATAGTAGGATAGTATGGACTGTGAAAGAGAACTGAGGTAAAATAGTTTTTATTTTACCTTTTTTCACTGTGTCGTGGTAGTCCCTCATCATAAATGCAAGAGTTTTGTTGCTGTAGATCCACGAACATTTCCTCCATTGTAAAATTACACCTAGCAAGACCGATACAGTTGTCTCTCTTTCGTTTCGGCTTGTTTGAAAGCTTGTACAAAGGCGCTTCTGTGCTCCTATTGGCCAGTGTCACAGATGAAAAATGAAACATGCTAGTCTTTCTGTGTTGAGGTCGTGAAGTGTGGCAGAGGTGTCGTGAGATGAAACGACTGAATCGTGCGTCCCGTCGTGGGGATTAACGACATCCTACTTCAAGCAGATCGTGGTAAAATCAGGCTAAAATCGTGTAGTCTGAACGGGGCTTTACTCAAAGCTTTTCCGTGTACGGTGTATAGCATTTCCACCTGCTGCTTTTGCTTTTACAACTGATTTATTTTATTTTATATGTAATTTTATTTCCTACTATTATTATTATTAAAATAAATAATACACATCATCAAAGTGATAACATTACTATTTGTCTATTTCAAATGGAACTTTTAAGCACATTTCCGGCGTTATTAAACACCCCTCATTAACTTGAGGCTGTGGTGCCACAGGCTGCCTCCATCTCTCTTCACAGTGTTTTGTTCTATAGCCTACTGCACAGTTCAGTAAAAGAAAATACAATTTTAAAACAGAACAGGCCAGAACAATAAATATTATAATTTAAAAGAGAAACATGCAGTCATGTTTTAAAAGAACAATCATTTCTGAATAGCGGTTTTGTTGGGTAACCATAGGCCATTAGTAGTGTCATTTAAGTGCTTTTTCATCAGCGGGACATAATCTGTTCATTACGCAGGAGGTCTGTTGAAGAGAACAACATTCGGCTGCTTCCAGTGTGGAGAGGCTGGAGAAGCTGAGCTGCTGGGATATATCGGATATGATTCCGACTCTCCTGACTCCAGAGTGAAATCATACCCGGCACTGTAGGGAGGCTGCATCCTTATGATGCTCTGTTTACTATCCCTACATGATAAATGTCATGCATTATTAATGCACAAGACCTAGTTCCATAGAGTCATAAACAACAGCTTGAAATCAATGGTTTGGGAATGAGACCACAAATTCAAAACAGTAATCAGATCAAGGAATCGAGTGCTTCAGTAATGTTTTTCGTAGGCCAACCCAGAAGTTTGCATTACCTTGCTTCCCTCGGCAAAAACCCAATAGGATTTTTAAATTGGCTTTTGTATTGCAGAAAATAAGCTCTGTGACCAAACAAAAGTTTATGATGGCGTTATGATTTTTAACATCCCTGACAGCCTCTGTGGTCTCATTTAGCCACTTGTTAGCAACTGCCTTTTTCAAGGCCAAAGAAATGAAATAAATTGAGGCGGCTTTAAGGAGGATGTGAAAATCTTGAGCTTGTTTTCACCACAGGCATTTAAACAAAAAACCCTTTTAAAAAAACCATTAAAGAACCCTTGGTTTTATCATCCTGGCGTTAATGGGTTTTTGTTTAAATGCCTGAAATAAGGTCTGCTAAAAAAAAAAAAAAAAGTACATTTCTGGGTTTTGGTCTACAAAAATACATCATCCCTGCAGCACTGTGGTGTATTCTAAAATACTTAATCTACCATTATGTTATTCTCGCAAATGATGCACTGGTGACAAACATCATTTGTTGATGTGAGTAAATGTCACTGACCTTAAAATCTGATGCAATGTCTAACAGCGCCATATTTCGTTGGAGTGCTTCAGTGGAGGGAATAGGATATAATGCATTGGCTGCGTGTTGTATAATCATATGCAATACCAAGGAAACATCTATGAAACATCTCAAAAACAAGCTCATAATCAACTATCAAATGACGGGAGGAAGAATTAAATGGGACACATTGAAATAAAATGGTCCAAAAGCTTGGCGTTAATCCTGTGTCAGGGCTAAATGACTCATGCTGAGGGGAGGAGGAAACGGCTGAATCAATATCTTATTATAAAAGCCCCAAAACGAGGGATTATGCGAACATGTGTTTCTGAGAGCTCACCTTTAATGACTCTGTGAAACTTCTCAAGTTTTCAGAACCATCAAGATGAATGGAATCATTGAAAAGAAAAGAAAAAGTAAAGAAAAGAAAGAAGTAGGTCTGTGTTAATTTCCGTGATCGGAAAAGAGGAATATAAGAAGATTAAACTCATTTATTCCACTCAGTCAAGCAATTCAATATCACAGAGACTGCAGGACAATACTGAATAATCAAATCCAGAGCACGCGGTCCTTACATTTCTCTGCTCTTTAAATTCTGAAACAGCTCTTGTCTTGTCATGTAAGCGTTTGCAGTCTCTAGTGATGGTTAAAAAAGATGAAACATTTATGAGTAGCACATTGTTATGTATATTATGTCTAAAATGAAATTCAATAGGTGAACTTTTTTTCTCATGGTGGATAATTAAAATGATTTGTATATCATATGCGTGTTATATATTCATTGTTTGCATATGATCTTCACTTTCAAATGAAAAGGTTCTGGTAACACCATTTGTGCACATTAGCTAACTATGTTAGCATGAACTATGAGCAATATTTATGCAGCACTTATTATTATTAATTACATTTTTAAATTAAACGTTGTATTTGTTAACATTAATGTTAACTATGAACTAAGATGAACAAACAATGTTAACTAATAATGACATAGATTATTAAAATGTTGTAAAAACATTGCTGTTAGTTTTCTTAACACAAAGAAATAGTTCATCCAAAAATGAAAATTTGCTAAAAATCACCCTCAGACAGATTTGGAGAAATTTAGCATTACATCACTTGCTCACCAATGGATCCTCTGCAGTGAATGGGTGCCGTCAGAGTGAGAGTCCAAACAGCTGATAAAACATCACAATAATCCACACCACTTCAGTCCATCAATTAATGCCTTGTGGAGTGAAAAGCTGCATATTTGTAAGAAACAAATCCTTTTTTAACTTCAAATCGTTGTTTCCAGCTAAAATATGATAAATATGAAATTCTACACAAATATATTGGTGGAATTTGATACGAGACAACATCCACGTCTCCATAAATGAGGGTGAGTTCATTCTCAAGTTTTCATTTTAGGGTAAACTATGCTTATAACTAATGTTAATACATGGAAAATTTATGACTCATCTGTGTGTTATTGCAGTAGAACAGATGTGACACAAAGAGGCATAACAAAAAAAAAATGTCGTTAAGACAAACTGGGCGAAAACAGCAATCATCCAAAGCACAATAATGCCGCTCACAATAGCACCTACGTAGGCCACAATGCTTTATTTGCATCTGCAATATAGCTGCCATCTCTGTAACAACAAGAATCAATCAATGTCATATTCACAGCATACAGTGGTATTGACATTTACACTATATTGCGTCATATCAAAGCCATGACATGTTAGAAACGACAATCTCAGAGGCAGTGAAAAGAATTATTGATTGAGGTGCAAATGTGTCTGTTTTAAAGCAGAACAAACAACTCATTAAAAACGTGTTTAGAAAAGTTGTGCTTAAAAGCCTAAGAATAAACACAGTTGCAATGTGTTAGCGCAGTTTTGAATGACTTGCTTGATCTCGTTACCTAACAAGCATCTCAACATACATTTAATTACGAATAATAGATCCAATTAAAAAAAACTTGGCATAAACTTAAATCTCTCAGGAGCAGATGAGAATAAATGTCCTCAGTAATCATTACATCCAACAACATTAATCTTAATACATTGCTTTTTAAGTATTACACAAGCACGGCGCTTCAGGTTTAGTGCGCATTAGAGATAACACGGGGAGTCTAATTTCAGGTGAACGGTTCACATAAAGCATTATCATATTCAGATCGAGCAGTGATATGAGAGCACACCACTCCAGAGATCAGGAAAGTGAACTGGGATTATAATTTAATGAATTGTTTAACGTGTGAGTGGCGTAACAGAGTTAAGTAATATTATACGTCTTGCTTGCCAATTAGATATTCTGTCACATGGCAGGCTTCTGTTACAGTGATTGAGTGATACTCATATTTAAACTTACAAAAAAGAAAATGCAAGCATCATATTCTTCATCATAAACATGAATGATGGTTAATATCTAAGAAAAAGGCTAAAGAAGTTGCATCCGTGACCTTCTGTATCATATTGGTGTGGCTAAAATGCACCGGCAAGATGGTTGCAAGAGGTTTCTATGCAGTTGCTGAGCTGGATACTGGCCCAAATCAAAAGCCTCAGCTTGAAGTATCTAATATTTTGCGCTCTAGATATGGCCTTCGATGTAAGTCTGTAGGATTTATTTGTCAGTTTGATCAAATTGTTAAGTCCAGCCGCTTAAAATGTCAAGCAGGCGTGCGTTTCCCAAAAGCATCATTAGCCATGGCCACAAGTCGAGTTGATACCAACATAGTTCAACGTTTAGGTGTTTGCTAAAACCCTATTTCGAAGGAACATTCGCAAACAGCATCACAGACTTACATGGTTGGAACAACAGCTTTGACCTGTGGTTAGATAATAAAAATATCTTCTAAGAATGGTTAACTAATAATGTTCACGTTAAGTTATGAAAACATTATTTCTGAATGTGTTTTTTTTTTTTTTTTTTTTTACTGAATGATCAAGTTTTCACACCATCTTAAAGGCAATATTAAAATGATAGTTGACTCAATTTTTAATTACTCTACTCACCCTCAAGCCATCCTAGGTTTAAGTGACTTTCTTCTTTCAGACGAATACAATCGGAGTTATATTAAAAATGTCCTGGCTCCTCCAGGCTTTATAAAGGTAGTGAACTGCCCCTCGTTGCAACCGTCCCCACTCTCCCTATATCATAATTATTATAATAAGTAAGCTGCCATGCTATACATTGCTGTTCCCATCCTCTGACCTAGAATTTTGTGTTTCCATAGCAACTCTGTCAGCGTTTAAACCAAGGGTGCGTCTCAATCAGCTCCTGAGCTCGTGAATCAGTAGCTTTCAGCCAAATTTTAATTATAAATGTTACTTAGATGTGTTCATTACCTGTCTAGCGATGTGTGTTTATGTTGATGTTTATTGTCTTTTCAAATCTTCTATCGCGTCATTATATTTATCAAGCTGGCTCGTGTGGTTTACGTCTCACGCTTCAGAAATATGATGTTATTTCCGGTAAGGGAGCATAGTGAGCGCTCATGCTCCCTAGTTTTTGCGGTGCGCTGTGGGATTTTTCAGGGAGCGAACGTTCCAGTGCACTGGAAGGGTTTCACGATTGAGACAGCCCTTAAAAAGTGCCCTGACTACTGAACAAGGGAGCTGATTGAGACGCAGCCATAGACCCTAAATCAAGGTTCCTCAAATCTTTCCCTGGAGGGCCAATCTGCTGCAGAGTTTAGCTCCAACCCTGATCAAACTCACCCACCTGGCTACCTGTGATTTTCTAATGATCTTGGAGACACTGATTAGCTGCTCAGGTGTGTTTGATTAGGGTTAGAGCTAAACTCTGCAGGAAAGTGGATCCCGTGGGCCAGATTTGAGGATCCCTGCACTGAAATCAATCTGCGGCAGTACAGTGGTCACGTGATACAAGTCGTAGCTATCAGGAAATTCCCCAGTTTACAAGTTGTAATTACAAGTTTTACGAGGACGTGAATGCATTTTACAAGTTGGAATCTTGTAATTACGGTTATGGCGTGAACCTGTGCGAGACACCAGTAAAGACAGTCCGATATTTTGAACCATGTTACTACGGTTTGGGGAAACAGTCGTGACTGTTAGGTTAGTTTCTATGGTTAATCAGTGAGTTACGTTATTGTATGGGAAAGGCAGCCCAGCTCAACAAGCCGCACAATTTGAGGTATCATTCATTTCATAAAAAAAATAAAAAAAATAAACGTAGTATCCTAATGAGAGGACTGATGTCCGGATTCAGTTTTCCCTCACGTAAGAATAAGTCACGCATCGTATTATCAAAACCTCTCAGACTGCTTTATTTTATTTACTATTTTTTATGCTTTGTTAGATTTTGCTAAAAGTTACTGTCCATTTTTATGCCTTAGTTTACCTTCACTTTACAATTAGAACGTCTTTGAAAAATGTTGAAGATATTGCTACTTTTCAACATCAGCATCGTGATCCTTTGTGAAATGCTTGATTTCCAGCTGATGCTTAAACGTGCTCATAAACCTCGGCGTGTCTGATTGTACTCGCATAGTCCGTTCCTGTCAGAAAACAAACCAGTTAATCCAGCAGTGAACAAGGTGCACGTTGATGTGAAACATTGAGAGTAATTTGGGAAACTGTGGGAGTGAGATGAATAAATGTTTGCGCCGTCTGTGGATTTATTTCATCTGTGATGAGCTGTGCGCATGTATATTCATAAGTAAAAAACATTCTGTTCCAACGACCGCCGCTCTCCTGAGATCATTACAAAAAGGCACTTGCATAAATATACAAGACAGTGCACTAAACGCGTAAAGCAGACCTCAATTCTGACAGATCCTACTGTATCATTACTGCTAATTCCAGCCACTAGTGTGTGATGCTACATATCTGCAGGTAGGCTATAACTGGAGATTAAAAGAACAGGCTTTGAGATATGCAAATTAAATATCGTTTATACCAACAATAGAAAGTTATGATACAGAAAGTCAGAGTTGAGAGGGGAAACGCAAGCTCTGATCCAAAACCTAGTGAGCTGCTTCACTGCTGACACCCTACATAGGCAGCAGCATCCTAACTGAATTACAATCTCAGAAGATGCTCTATATATGCAGAAGTTAGCGTACAAATGGGAAACTCTTAAATCATCAACAAATAGGAAATTCGCAATCATTTTCAATACAGATGACACAAGAGGAACTACAAGCTTATATTTAAGCTTTTCTTCAGCTTCAGCATTTTTACGCCCCAGGGGTTGATTTTTAACTAGCTAATAGCCGTCAGCTTCTTTTTCGTTAAACATGCTAAACTGACTTGGAAGCATTTTACTTAATTTTTGCAACTGTTCAAATGTCTTATACAGTACGTCTATAGTTATTATGTGAAAATGTATCAGTTTTTTTTTAAAAGTTACGACTGTCCCGCAGTCGTGGTGTCATTTCCACCACATCAAACAGTTTTGCCCCTAATTTTTATTTATTTATTTTTTAATCAAAAATTTGTGTATTTGGTTGGTAAGGGATAACAGTGTCAGTGAATAGCTTGAGGTGAGATGAGCTTTCCTGTAGCTCAAATAGTAGAGCATGGCGCTAGCAACGCCAAGATCATGGGTTCGATTCCCAGGGAAAGCAAGAGCTGATAAAATGTAAAAACTGTAACTTGAATGCAATGTAAGTCGCTTTGGATAAAAGCGTCTGCTAAATGCATAAATGTAAATGTAAATGTAAATGAGACGGGTTACAAAATAAAGGGCAACAAAGCAAGATAAACATCACTTGTGAGCAGAATGGTTTTGTTTTTGTGCCCAATTTCCGATCGAGCTGTAATTTTGTCAAATTATCCAACAAAGTGTGAAATACTGCATTTCATTGTGTTTATCTCTGATACATAAAATGCTAGCTACAAATTTAGGCTTAGCAAAACAGAAGAGTCTGTCGTTTTATTTCAAATGTTAAAAATGTCCTTTCCATCCCAGAATGTCATTAATACATTATTTGAGATGTGTTGGAAATGACACTGTGGTGGAAATTAATTTCATTTTTCAGACAAAAAAAAAAAAAAAAAAAAAAAAAAAAAAAGAGACATTTTAAATGGACTAATTACGAGTTATTTTCTAAAAGCCCACAGGGTCAAAAGTGCACATATAATACTGTTCGAATGTTTAGGGCAAGTCCAATTTTTTAGTTATTCATAGAAATTAATGCTTTTATTCAGCAAGGATGCATTAAATGGATTAAAAGTGACATTAAAAGATGTGGCTAGGTCATGGTTTCCACAATAGTATTAAGCAGTGCAATTGTTTTTAGTGCGGATACTGGAATGATTTCTGAAGGATTACTGATTTGATGAAATAAATAAGAGATTTCTTACCAACCCCAAACTTTTGAACGGCAGTCTATATCATTTTTTAAAATTATTTTTAATACTTTTCAGTATTAAATAATTTTATATGCACATTTATAAATCAACATTTTCTCTCGTTTCATTTGTCATCTAGGATTTGTTCACTGAATTTGTTGCGAAGCATTCTCTCTCAATCTGCAATCTCTTTCAAGTCTACCTGCTGCCTTTTCAAATGTTTTAAGCCTTTTCAACCAGGCTTGGTGTTGAAAACGTGCATAAAATGCTTTTCAATGCTCACTAGGTTTTGGAAAAGAGAAACAAGATGTGATATTTAAATGTCGTCATGTGCATCAAACATATACAAACACTATTTCCCACAGTGAAGATGAAAGCCGTCAGAAGCAGGACTCGGGCACAGGTCTCTGTCTGCCAAGCGAAGTGCTGCTGTATCTGATTTTCTGTAGTGTTGCATAGGAGGATTTATCTACCACAGATCCTTTATGGGGGGCCGGCACCAATGGACCG
The DNA here is from genome assembly GCA_036784905.1 of Acrossocheilus fasciatus. Taxonomy (NCBI): domain Eukaryota; kingdom Metazoa; phylum Chordata; class Actinopteri; order Cypriniformes; family Cyprinidae; genus Acrossocheilus; species Acrossocheilus fasciatus. The sequence goes on along the minus strand of JAXUIB010000026.1, from coordinate 5,554,420 downwards.
TTTCTTTGGAGAGACAACGTCCTTTTCAAAGTCATATCTAGCCTGCTCTGAATATTGGATGAGCTGTGGGCACGTTTTATATTAGTTGTGCTTGAACAAACCTGGTTTTCTCTGCTGTTAACCGCATTACTGGTGCTCTTGTGAGCGGTGCTGGTTTTCCTCGCCTCAATGCCCTTTCCATTTAGAGTCCCGTTGGACAGTGACAGTTTGGCCAAGCTCTTGCTGGAAAGCGTTTTCCTGTGACCCACCTCCTTGTCCTGCAATTGGGTGGTACTGATGACGGCGCCGTCTTGACTCCTGCTTTCCCCCGTGGCCATCTGCATCTGGCTGGGATGAGTCCTGCTAGTCGCAGCCGGCTGGTTTCGTAGCCGTTTTAACGTGGAGTCTCTGGAATGAGATGCACTGTTTCTAGTACCATTGGAAAGCACACTAGGGGAACCTTGAAGCGACTTGCTGGCTTGAGTCCTTTCCTGCCTTGTTTTTGAACTGTTTTTGACCAACGAGCTGTCGGATGTGACGCCGCTGAGGTCTGCCGCTGGTCTGCTCTGGCCTTCGGGCAGTCTGGGGGAATCTGGACCTTGATAGCTACATCGCTCCACACTACTGCTACAGCTCGGGGAACTCAGAGAATCGTCCTCGCGAGGCTGGGCTTTGACCTGTGAAGGACTAGCCACGATACTAACTATGGGCTCCTTGGTGCATCGAGGCCGCCGACCGGACTCCAGGTACTCCACCAGCTCGTCGTTTCCGGTTTGTGGAGCGACGCTGGAGGGCTTTCTGTGGTCCTTGGAAGCAAATGACCAGCGCAGTGGAAGAACTTTGCTTGGGCCCGTCTTGGATTTGGAGTGGTAGCGCATACTCATACTGTGGCCCCGGACGCTTCGTACAAATGGCGTGGTCTCAACTACATCTAAAAGTAGAAAATAGAGGACTTAAAGATTAAGAAATACTGTAACAAATGTACTGTTCATTGTTATTTATTGTTAGTCAAGGCATTCGCTTAAGTTAACTAACGGGATCTTATCGTACAAATGTTACCAGAAAATATAATAGCCTAATACATATATTTGACGATATACAGTGGAGATCAAAATTAGAGAACAAGCTTTAATTTCCTAAATTTCAAGGTCACTGCTTAGTCCTATTTGCAGTTATCCTAACAGGAGTAGAAGGGCAGTTTTTAAGCATATTTCATAAATTAATTGTATTTAATGCACAGCATAATGGACTTAAATGAGATATTTGAAAAAGACCGCTGATCAAAATTAGAGAACTGTTACAGATACCTACAAGTTATTGGTGTTAATCTAGTGCTAATTTCCTTAATTATCTGACAAACCTATACTTAACTGGAGATTGCAAGAGTATTATTTATTTCAAAATGTATTGCTAAACTCAAACAATATATATATATATATATATATATATATATATATATATATATATATATATATATATATATATATATATATATATATATATATATATATATATATATATATATATATATATATATAATATAATATATATATATATATATATATATATTTTTTTTTTTTTAAATATTGTTAAATAGTAAATGTATGTACTATTTTATACATAAGTTACATTTTCTGGTAACACTTGTACAATGCATTAACTTGGTACACTGGTACACTCGTTAATGCATTAATATTAAATGAAACAATGAACAATTCATTTGTTACAGTATTTCTTAGTTAATCAGAGTTAATAAAAATACAATTGCTCATTGTTAGTTTATGTTAGATGAGGTCAATTACTTAATATTAACTGATAATTTTTTTTAAATAATGTATTAGTAAATGTTGAAATTATACCATTAGCTGGAATTAATAAATACTTTAGAAGTATTTTTCATTATCAGTACGTTAACTAATGTCGTTAACCAGTGTTAATAAATGAAACCTTATTTTAAAGTGTTTCCCTCAACCTGTTAGTGGTTATGTAATGTATATTTGAACAAAACTCAAAAACAAGTTACGACGGTCACTTTTATTTATTTTATTGTCATTTTATCTTTAAACATAATTATGTCATTAGAAAAACCAGAGACTTGAGTCAAAATGATTTACAATCATGGAGCAGGTCACACATGACTTCCATCAATTGTAAAACAACTAATTGAGTTCTGCAGCTGGTTCCCTCAAGATTTTCCTATAGGATTTTTAATAGGGGTTTTTCAATTAATGAGTAAAGCAAGGCCTGCGGTAATTATAAATTGATGATACTTGGATATTTGTCTTAAGGGAATCTTGAGCGAACCCATGATGAATTGGGTTTTGACAACATGACTGCAGCACTCAATTAAAACAATAATTAGTTTCTTTTCTACAATTGATGGAAGTCATAGAAGTAGTAATAGATATACACTGACCGTTGTCTTTGTTTTGAGGCTTATGGACGATAGGAAGGTGTGGTGTTTGGGGCTCAGGTGCTGAAGATGAATTGGACAGCTTGCTGGTTGAATTTGAAATTTGGTTATCTGCGTTCAGTCGGATGAGCCAGTGGTCTGATGCAGAGGAGCTGGAGGAACCTGTGGGCCAAAAGTAGCTCACTTAGTCAACTTTGCTCCACACATACAAGTCAAAACTCTGTTGGGTTTTTCTGATAACAGACTGAAATGCACAGGTAGCTGAAAGCTATTTGGAAATAAGTAAACAGACTTATTTCATGCTTTTCAGTGAGCGCTAAAGTGCATGAAAATACCAGGGAGCTGTTCTCACTTTGCTCTGGCCTTTGAATCTGGGAGACTCATCTCCATTAAACACTCATGAAGATGAGATGGAATGAATCCAAACAAGTATTACGGTGCGCATACAAATGACTGCAAGATGTTGGCAGACAGCTGCTGCAACAACCTAACAAAACAGACTTGAGTTACAGACCTTGGGAAAATGGCAGCACATGAAATGTCTCAAAAGGGTTGAAAGAAGAAGCGATGCATTGAGACATGACCTTTCAGAAATGCGTTTTGAATCTAACCTTCATATTAATGTGATTAACACATGTTTTGAGGCAGAAAGAGAGTGTGTTTTATATATTTATTTATTTGTATTAATTTATTTAATTTTAAACTAGTCTCTTATTCTCACCATAATACTGTAGTAAAACAGTAATACTGAAATGACAATTGAAATGTTTTCTGTTGTGTAATATATTTAAAATTTAAAATGATCCTTCCTTCAGAAATCTTTCAAATATGCTAGTTTGTTGCTCAAGAAACACTTATTATTGCTGCTTAATATTTTGTGTTTGTCAGGATCAATTTAATGCGTCCTTGAATGAAAGGTTTTCACCATGTCAAACCTGTACGATTTTCGTTCTTCAAAAGAAGATATTTTGAAATGTTTAAGTGTCTCAGTCCAATCAGAGGAAGTCAGTGGGGTCCAGTGTTCTTTAGACCCCTGCAACCTTCTTCAAAATATCTTGTTTTGTGTCCTGCAGAAAGTCATACAGTTTTGAAAGGACACGACAGAGTTTTCATTTTCTTGGGCAAACTAACCCCCTAAAGTCTGCCATGAAAAAGGGAACAGCTTTGTTCTCTGGATCAGGCTCAAACATACAAAAACAACAGCTCTCATATATATGTGTGAGTTAAGCTGAAAGGCTTGATATCGTAAGGATTGAGAAATCCCAATGGAATGAAAAATGTGTTGAAGCACATAACCAGCTTCAAACAGATATATTTAGAAGTTTTTGAAGGTTCGTGCATAATTGTGGAGGTGAATTATGTGACTTTGCTCTAATCACAACGGCAAACATTGGAGGTGATGGCTTAACTGAACCGTGTTCATGATTTATTATAAACTGTTGCTAAAAGCTGCTCACAACATTTCTAAGAGTTCAACTCAGGCTTCACGGAACTTGCTTCTATCATGTGTCAATGGGAGCTACTGATAACAGATCCTTTTTTTAATTACTACCACAATGGAGAAACCTAAGGCCTCTGCTGCGTGACATTTCATGGATAATTGCAGCACCTCTGATAATATCAAAATGTAGCATAATAAAAGATTCATGTGTAGTCATATCATTAAAAAACAGCTCACTGCATTTTAACAGTAAAATGCACAACTTGAAACATTAAAGGGGTCATATATGATGCGATTCCAAGTTTTCCTTTCTGTTTGGAGTGTTACAAGCTGTTTGAGCATTTATAAGATCCCTGAAGTTGCAAAGACTAAAGTCTCAAAACCAAAGAGATATTCTTTATCAAAGTTAAGACTTGACCACGCACCCCTAAAACTTCATTAAGATTTGCCTTGATTGTTTTACGCAACTTTTTAACATGACTTTTAAAATTTAACTGAGAATCTAAAGTCATACCAAGATATTTTTCTTCTGATACTTGTTCTATAATCTCATCTTTAAAGGAACACTCCACTTTTTTTGGAAATAGGCTCATTCTCCAACTCCCCCAGAGTTAATAAGTTGAGTTTTACCGTTTTTGAATCCATTCAGCCAATCTCCGGATCTGGCGAGAGCACTTTTAGCATAGCTTAGCATAGATCATTGAATCCAATTAGACCAGTAGCATCGCGTTCAAAAATGACCAAAGAGTTTCGATATTTGTCCTATTTAAAACTTGACTCAGCTACCGGGGACTACTTTCAGGCGCTGCGTAATATCACTACGCCTGCTGCGGCCATGTTACGGCAGCAAAGTTCCTTGATTATTACGCCGGAATGAGAGTAGTTCCTAATCATATCAGCCTAGAAAATCGCAACTTTTCATTTTCCGCCGATCTTTGTACACAATATAACTACAGAAGAGTCAAGTTTTAAATAGGAAAACTATCGAAACTCTTTGATCGTTTTTGAACGCGATGCTACTGGTCTAATTGGATTCAATGATCTATGCTAAGCTATGCTAAAAGTGCTCTCGCCAGACCCGGAGATCGGCTGAATAGATTCAAAAACGGTAAAACTCAACTTATTAACTCTGGGGGAGTTGGAGAATGAGCCTATTTCCAAAAAAAGTGGAGTGTTCCTTTAATTCTAATGTTTAGTGATTCTGTTACCGTAATTGTCTTATTGAAAAGCATATGGACTTTGTCTTTTTAGTATTTAAAGTTAAAAAAAACGAGGCGTCAAGCCAAGCTAACACTTTCTCTAAGTTTCTAGATAACTTTTCAATTTCCACACAATTCCTACCAGATACATAGATGACCTATTATGGATAATAGATGACCGCGTCTAAAAAGAATCGGGCCCAAAATTGCTCCCTGAGGAATTCCTATATCAATATTATGAGGAACTGACTTAACATTATTAATGACAACACTGTTCACGACTTTTTACGAATCAAACCATAACAGAGGTCGTTTTGATATATTATACTGTTACTTTTGACATTAAAATATTATGATTTACATGTTCTACTGTTCAAATAGTAAAGACTACTTTCATTCAGCAAGGATGCATTAATTTTGTCCTCTATTTTTGATCAAATAAATGCACTCGGTCAGCAAAAGAGACTTCTTTCAAAAACATCAAAAAATTGTATTAACCCCAAAATTTTAAATGGCAGTGTTTGTGTCCACTGGTGTAGAAGCAATGCTGTAAGACGTGTGTAAAATACAGCAGCTGTGTACATGTGTATAAGAGTGGTTTAACCCAGCCATATCCTAGCTACAGAGAAAGTGTGCAAAGTGCATTGAAATCTGATTTAATCTAGTAATATGGAAGAATGACATGTAAGCACCTAATGCACCAGCACTACAGGCAGATTTTAAAAAGCTTAGACGGACGTCAATGCATTCATCTCACATCTATTCACTGGCATGCATCGCTTTTACCTCTCATTTGCATATAGTTGAAAATTGCTCGACTTTTTGATGTGTGAGCCTGCTGCTCACCTCATATAGAGAATGAATCGAAACCGACCGCTCAGCTTGCTTTAGTGGACACATACAGTATCATAATAATTTCTTTAGACTATGTAACTTTAATCTTTTTACTTGGGGTATGGATTTGATTTGATTTGTTGAAGTATTGTATAATGCGACTTCAGTGGTGTGGAGAGGGAAAGGGGTTGAGCAGGAAGGCGAACATCAGCAGAGATGCAGGAGCAGAAAGAGAAAGTGAGAAAACTTTGTCAGATTGTGTGTGTGTGTGTGTGTGTGTGTGTGTGTGTGTGTGTGTGTGTGTGTGTGTGTGAAATTTTGTGTCTCCAGCCCCTTGTGACAAGCAGCTCAATTAGGCCATGTCTGTGCCTAATAAGCACCTTGTCCTTTCTGGAAATGTTTTGTTCTCGTTCTGGCAGCAAGGTTATGTTGTGGCTATGCAGTGATCAGGCAGACTTTGGAATAGTGCTGAATACATACATTATTCATTCATTCATTCATTCATGTCTGAAGATGTGGTTCTCATAGAGAAGGTGAAGAGAGCTGTGTAGAAAAGATCTTGGAGCCACCCAGAGGTTGAACGTGACTTTGCTATTTGACACTGCTGCATACAGTAAACCATTTATGTTGAGAAATATTAGCTCTAAACATTGCTGCCACAAAGAGAAAAAAATAAAAATAAAAATAAAAAATTAAATAAAATAAAAAATTGACACTTTAAAGGGTGGGGTAGATACTCACAGCCTAGAATGCCCTACTTTGTTTGCATGAAATGGATAACAAAAAAGTTACTCTAGCTATTTCTGTGTTCTGATAAATTAATAAAATACAATAAAATAACTGAAATAAAATATATTTAACACCATTAAACTGAAAAAAATTAATTGCATGCGTTAACGTGCTTATTTTGTCAGCATTAAATAAATAAAAATATAAATAAATAAATAAGCAGTTAATGCTGCATTTTGAAGGGCAAACATTCGAACAATAACAGATTTTCAAAATGTAGTCATAAATTTCTAAATATAAAGGTAATATAAAAACCATAATGATATAGCACACATGACAGCATTTTTGTGTTCTGTGGAGTGGAGTTTTTGGAAAAAGTAAAAAAAAGTCCAAATTAAAAAAAAAAAGTAAAAATATCAATATTGCATTTTGAATGGCAAACATTCTTATAATGCAAGACAAACTTTAATCAGAATTTTTTTTGTATATTTAGTATTTTTTTTAGTAAAATTAAAAAAATTACAATAGCATATTCTTGTATTCTCTTGATAATGCAAACTTTAGTATGCTTTCTGCTTGTCTGCCCTTGGTAGTGTGGGGATATAATTAAGGCAGAGATGCAGAGAAGAGCGTTCACCTTGCAGCGAGCAGCTAGCTGACCAGGATGGGATGGCATCTCGTCTCTGATAGAAGAGGATATAAGCACCACGTGTGCACACTTCCCCCTGAGGCACCGGCTCAACACTGCTGTCATCGTAGGAATACCACTGACCGTCCACTGAGTTCCTGCAGTATGCTGCTCAAAACACACACTCATTATCTTCACTATGCTCTACACTTCATGCTCAAGTATATACTTACATATTTGGACAACACTATTATATACACACATACATACAGTCATGGCCAAAAATATCAGCATTGGTAAATATGATCAAAGAAGGCTGTGAAACTTAATCTACATTGTTAATCCTTTTGATCTTTTATTTAAAAAAATTCACAAGAATCTAACCTTTCATTAGATAAGAATTTAAAATGGGGGAAATATATATATATACACATATATATATATATATATATATATATATATATATACACATATATATATATATATATATATATATATACACACATACATACATACATACACACACACACACACACAGTAATGAATAATATTGAATAATTGTTGACAGTTAATTTAATTTAAAAAAAAATGGGTGTATGTATTTTATGTGTGTATGTTTTTATATTTTGTGAAAAGGCTGCATTGGGGTCAATGGATAATAAAAATTCAATTATTAAATAAACTGCTAAAAAATTAACTGTTAAACAATTAAATTAACTATTAGAAAATTGAATTAACTATTACAAAATTAAATAAATTCAAAACATCTTATTTAATCATAAACATTATTTTTGGCTGGCTTTCCATGAAAGTATCTAAGTAAGATTAATTTTACATAGCAAATTTGATTGCATAAGCATGATTATAATGCTTAAAAACTAGAATAGACACTGTGTCACTGAGGTAAGGAAAATAAACTACTGTCTTATGATGTTTTTTTCATAGTAATATTAATAATTAAGAAAGAGGGTTTGCAGTGTAATTATTTAGCACATAATTCTCACATAAAATAGTTCGTATTTCGGCTTGTACTTTGAAGTATGAAGTTAATTCAGCTTCAATGTTCCCTTTCCTGATAGCTGCTATAATTGGTAAATTCCGGCCGTTCTGTGCATCAGCTTGTGCAGAAATGAGGCTGGAATATTTTCCTCTTTCCTCCTGGGTCAACATCATGATCTGCCTCGTGTCGCTTTCTCCCCCATCGCCTTTTAACTTTGTGCTTCGGTTGCCATTGGACAGAAGTGACCAGAGCATCACCTTACACAATCTGATGCAGAACTCAGAGAAATATTTGGGGTCATTATTTCACTGAAATGTGAATCCACACTGGATCTAGAAGGGACGGTGTATTTCTGAAGGATTTTCAAGTGTTCTTTCCTCATTATAATCCCATAAATCCAGCCAAGATCCCACCATGTGCAACACCCTCAATCACACAGGATGCATGAGATCTGTGGAGGGGCTCAAAGGGATTTTTTTTAAAAGATGTATTATATAGAAGTACCCATAAAAAAATCCATATTCCACCTTTAATAGGACAGTGCACCCAAAAAAGAAAAATGAGCTTTATTGTTATGGATTTCAGGTAATAATGTTATAAATAATTCTTGCACAGTCTAATCGTTTCACTTCATAAGACCTCATTATATTGCCAGGAGCCACGGTTATTAATTTTATGTTGCCTGGATATGTTCTTTGATTCTCAAATTGATGGTAGCACCATTGTCTTGCATCTTATGAATCGCCAAGGACCACAGTTTCAGCTAAAATCTGTTCTTCTGAAGAAAAAAAAAAAAAGTCACCTACCTCTTGGGTGGCCTGAGAGTGAGTAAATTAACAGCAAATTTTCATTTTTGAGTGAACTATCCCTTTAAGCTACAGGAAGGCTGTACGTAATTTCTCATTTCTCTTTTCGCTCTCACACCTGTGTAATGGCCTCCATGCATGCCTCCATGATGGTTACACACGGCGTACAGGTCGTACAGGAAGGTCAGCGTGTGTCGGCTGGCTTCGGGCTGGTGATGGGCCTGTTGTTTCCAACCGGGCGGCGGTCTAGCACAGTTGCTCCTCTTGACCATGTGCCGGCCCATATCGAGGCCAGTGAGGGGGAAATGGACCAGCGTGGAGAGCTTGTTACGGCGCTCTCCCACCTGTCGAAAACGCTTGAGGTGAAGGATGAGGATGTCTGGGAGAGTCCACAGGCTCATCTGCACTGTGCCCTGCTGCAGCTGCTTACAGTGAGGACACTTCCATGCATCGTCAGGGGCCAGCTAAGTAAACACGGGTGAAAAATGAGGATATATCAAACATCAACAATTTAATGTGAGTGCTTTACGGTCTGAATAAATGGTCCTGACAGATTTGAATTGATCACATAGCATTTTTTTTAACAACTTGCATTAGTTGAATGAAAGGAAATAAACAGAAAAGAGCTTCATGACTTTCAAAAAGATCATCTTTTTTAAAAAAAATATATAAATTATGATATTATCCAAATCTTATTTGTATTTAAACTACAATTCGAAAAAAAGTCTCACCAAGGCTGCAATTAGTCAAAAATATTGTCCTTTATTAAAAAGAGTAATAATGTGATTGAATATATTTTAAAAGTGTAATGTATTCCTGTGATGCAAAGCTGAATTTTCAGCATCATTCCTCCAGTCTTAAGTGTCTCTGACAAATGAGTGCAAATCAAATTGGAAAGCATTATTTTCATTGAATAATGACTTAAATTTTGGTCTGTTTTCACACAAAGCTATTGTAAGACTATAGAAGGCTTAAAAGTAGTACACAATGGACAACTTTTATGGTGCTTTAAGGGAGAGTTTTTGTAGTTTTGGAGCTTGACAGCCAGTGGTCACAATATGTTTTAATGGAGGAGACTTCCCCTTGTGTTCCACAGAAGGAGGAAAGTTATGCTGGTTTAAAATCCTCAAGAATCATTTGCTCGTATATTCTTACATGTGGATTCCATTCCATTGTACTATGTATACAGCATATTTTTTTCTGCCATTGTTGATGTTTTCCTGTATTTGTCCTCTTTCAAATAAACACCTGCTGCACTAGAGCGACTGTCGCAGAATGAAAGGGGAACATCACAATCATCACAATATTGTGTTTCAGAAAATTCCCAGGTCCCAGCTGTTAGGCATGTTTATCCGAAATAATGAAAGTTGGTCGACTTTACACGAAAGTTTTACATGGTTAATGTTTATGAACAAAGATGAGATCAATGCTTGTATTTCCAGATTTCCAAGAAATCTGCATTTAAGCTGGGTTGTGATTTCCTGTGGCATTCAGCTGCTAATATTCAGCACGATATGTGTTTTTGTGCGAGTTACTTGTTCTTCTTTGGTGTAGAGCTCAAAGCACTCATCCAGGGTGCAGCTGTGCTGTTGAACGTGGTGTTGTTGTTGAGCACGAACGCTTTCTGAGTCCTTCACCACCTCCTCTTGGATGTTACCAAACAGGCTGCACACAGACACGCAGTAACACCAGGTCACTGGACCGTCACGCTTGTTTTGATGGTTTGACGTGCTTTAAAACCAAGTGCAAATCGAATGTTCTGTATTCTGACACGTACTCAAAAGGAAGTGAAATATTGCATTACCAGTCTTTGATTCTGTGTTCCCACTCAACAATGAGCTTCACATGCGGCGGTCCACCAGAGCCGCACAGCTTTAGAGCTCTGAGGAGATAAAAAGCAAGCCAAAGGGATTGTGTTAAAAGAGCTTCTTATACATACATAAATACACAGACACACACACACCTACCTATATTCTCAGTAAAAGTTACAAAGCCAGTGCATGACCCTGATTGAATAATATTTGATTTCGTATTTGATTTGAGTTTGTATTCTGTTACAATAACTGGCTGGATGTGTGGCTGGCTACTTGCCACATAAGTAAATAATTAGACACTAAATATTGATTGGAGTTAATATATTTATCCCTTTAGGGGTTCATTAGTAAACGGCATTTCCTTTCAGAACACGGTATTCGGATTCGGGCACATCCCTAATGGGAAGCGTAAACTATTTCAAGAGTCAGAACTACCTTGAGTCCATACTATATACTGGTGTGTTTTTGTTTCAGTATTCTATGAGGGGCCGTACAAGTCATAATTCATTCTGGCACTCCCACACACATACATTCTCCTTTCACACACATACATCTCTATTCTCTCACACACACATACATTCTCCTTTCACACACAATATTGTGTGAATCTCTATTCTCTCACACACACATACATTCTCCTTTCACACACATACATCTCTATTCTCTCACACACACATACATTCTCCTTTCACACACAATATTGTGTGAATCTCTATTCTCTCACACACACATACATTCTCCTTAAACACACACATACATCTCTATTCTCTCACACACACATACATTCTCCTTTCACACACATACATCTCTATTCTCTCACACACACATACATTCTCCTTTCACACACAATATTGTGTGAATCTCTATTCTCTCACACACATACATTCTCCTTAAACACACACATACATCTCTATTCTCTCACACACACATACATTCTCCTTTCACACACATACATCTCTATTCTCTCACACACACATACATTCTCCTTTCACACACAATATTGTGTGAATCTCTATTCTCTCACACACACATACATTCTCCTTAAACACACACATACATCTCTATTCTCTCACACACACATACATTCTCCTTTCACACACATACATCTCTATTCTCTCACACACACATACATTCTCCTTTCACACACAATATTGTGTGAATCTCTATTCTCTCACACACACATACATTCTCCTTAAACACACACATACATTCTCCTTATACATGCATACATTTGTACACTCACACACATACATTCTCCATTCACATACATATAGAATGTATGTACAGTGAGGAAAATAAGTATTTGAACACCCTGCCATTTTGCAAGTTCTCCCACTTAGAAATCATGGAGGGGTCTGAAATTGTCATCGTAGGTGCATGTCCACTGTGAGAGACATAATCTAAAAAAAAAATCCAGAAATCACAATGTGTGATTTTTTTAACTATTTATTTGTATGATACAGCTGCAAATAAGTATTTGAACACCTGAGAAAATCAATGTTAATATTTGGTACAGTAGCCTTTGTTTGCAATTACAGAGGTCAAACGTTTCCTGTAGTTTTTCACCAGGTTTGCACACACTGCAGGAGGGATTTTGGCCCACTCCTCCACACAGATCTTCTCTAGATCAGTCAGGTAACTGGCCTGTCGCTGAGAAACACGGAGTTTGAGCTCCCTCCAAAGATTCTGTATTGGGTTTAGGTCTGGAGACTGGCTAGGCCACGCCAGAACCTTGATATGCTTCTTACAGAGCCACTCCTTGGTTATCCTGGCTGTGTGCTTCGGGTCATTGTCATGTTGGAAGACCCAGCCTCGACCCATCTTCAATGCTCTAACTGAGGGAAGGAGGTTGTTCCCCAAAATCTCGCAATACATGGCCCCGGTCATCCTCTCCTTAATACAGTGCAGTTGCCCTGTCCCATGTGCAGAAAAACACCCCCAATGCTTCACAGTAGGGATGGTGTTCTTGGGATGGTACTCATCATTCTTCTTCCTCCAAACATGTTTAGTGGAATTATGACCAAAAAGTTCTATTTTGGTCTCATCTGACCACATGACTTTCTCCCATGACTCCTCTGGATCATCCAAATGGTCATTGGCAAACTTAAGTCGGGCCTGGACATGTGCTGGTTTAAGCAGGGGAACCTTCCGTGCCATGCATGATTTCAAACCATGACGTCTTAGTGTATTACCAACAGTAACCTTGGAAACGGTGGTCCCAGCTCTTTTCAGGTCATTGACCAGCTCCTCCCGTGTAGTTCTGGGCTGATTTCTCACCTTTCTTAGGATCATTGAGACCCCACGAGGTGAGATCTTGCATGGAGCCCCAGTCCAAGGGAGATTGACAGTCATGTTTAGCTTCTTCCATTTTCTAATGATTGCTCCAACAGTGGACCTTTTTTCACCAAGCTGCTTGGCAATTTCCCCGTAGCCCTTTCCAGCCTTGTGGAGGTGTACAATTTTGTCTCTAGTGTCTTTGGACAGCTCTTTGGTCTTGGCCATGTTAGTAGTTGGATTCTTACTGATTGTATGGGGTGGACGGGTGTCTTTATGCAGCTAACAACCTCAAACAGGTACATCTAATTTAGGATAATAAATGGAGTGGAGGTGGACATTTTAAAAGGCAGACTAACAGGTCTTTGAGGGTCAGAATTCTAGCTGATAGACAGGTGTTCAAATACTTATTTGCAGCTGTATCATACAAATAAATAGTTAAAAAAATCATACATTGTGATTTCTGGATTTTTTTTTTTTAGATTATGTCTCTCACAGTGGACATGCACCTACGATGACAATTTCAGACCCCTCCATGATTTCTAAGTGGGAGAACTTGCAAAATAGCAGGGTGTTCAAATACTTATTTTCCTCACTGTATGTCTGAAGAAAATATGTGTATGTAAGAGAAGGATGTATGTATGAGAGAGAGAGAGTATAGTGGAAACGGAAAGCAGGTAGCAAGCACACTCGACTCAGGCTGATTCTGGCCGAAATGCAGCACTGTCTCTGCATTGGTGAGAAGATAATGGGCCTGAGCCGCGCCGACTCTACAAAACACTTCTGGCATTTTCTCTATGGGCCAATCTCGGCTGAAAGCTGTTGTATGTGCGACAGGTCCGCACTCGGTGTAGTTGTGCGTAACTACGTTTGGCCCGAGTTCTTTTTATCACAGATGGGCCGCTGCTAGAATGAAGGAAAAAGATTTCTCGGTTAACTTTAAATCCTGAGGAGCGTTCAGCAGGCACAGTTCTCAAGAGGAATAGGTAAGTTATTTAATGCTCAATCTAGTGTTGTTTGATGTTTTAAATGTCACAAAGAGTTTTTAGATGGTTCCTATTAGGAGGTTTGCGATGATAACATAACGTCAGAAAAACCATTCGGTTCCGGAGATAATATGATGAGTAGGCGGTCTCTTTAGAATAACAATATGTAATTTTTTAAATATAAAAAAAGATGAGCTGTATCCAGTGCACATTAATGTTAGCTAATGAAATTATAACGAGTTAAATTCCATTTTGTTTGCTAGAATTCATTCGATTCGAGTGCTATGAATCATAGGAGTCGGACTGTGCTAGTAGCGCCATAAATATCTACGTGTGCACTGTCTGATTCGATTCACTTAACCTTTCAAATGAGTCATTTGTTTGTGAATCAAACTGTTGTAGCATTACAAAATCTGCAATTTGAATTCAATAAGCTCTGAAAAGCACTATAGATACGTAAGAGAAAGCCGTAAAATGTAAGTGCATCATCTTTTGTTCTTGATTGGAGGCCTAATCTATCTGCACTAGAGCAGGTTCAATTTTTTCGAAATGAATGAAAACTTTTGAAGCATAGGCTATATGCGCCATATGATGTGATAAAAATCATACTTAACATTTTACTGTGGTGGGGATTATTATGAGCAAACATAAACTTAAAAATCTGACATTTTTTTGTTTTTTTTTTTACAGAAATTCAGAACTGCTGCATGAACCTATGCATGAACATTCATCAAACATAAGGTGCGGATTCTGGGTCTGGTCCTAATGATTGTAAAAAAAACTGTAATGCATAAGATTTAATAATAACCTTACAATATATGTTTATACATATATTTCAAGGCTGCAATTTGGAAAACCTTTCAAGCTAAAGCTGCTGAAATGCAGGTGCAGGTGAAGGGGACAATGAAGAGGTGGCTCCAGCTGATCAAAAGGGTGGACTTCAGGAGGCAGACACACTCTGTGCGTTTAAAAGACCCATCTCTTTAACCTTCCATACACACGACACACCATCACATTTCTATAATTCAAATCTCTTAAAGGATCTTTATGCTGCACCAATTAGGGTAAGCAGCAACACTTCCCATGATATCTAATGTACTTGTTAATTTGTAAGAAGAATGACATCAATGCTTATATTATTTGCATATATTCTGTCTCACCCTTATCCCTAGGTTATCGTAATCAGCTGATCCAGTCAGTATCCAGACCAGACGGTGGACCTGCACCCAGGAACGACCAAAACACATCCCTGACTGTCAGCGGAGACCATGTCAGCTAGATGACAGGTCCCTGTGAAGACCTCATTGATGGCCCGAGCACAGATCCTCAGCAAAGACTACGAGAGAACCAGACCCTCTGCACAGACCCTTTTTACCAGCTTCACCTGTTAAGGTGATGTTTCTTCAAGCAGAAGAAGTTGGATGAAATATTCTGAATGAAATCAATCCGCAATCTGACTTGTGATGCAGCCTGGAATAAATCACACCACATTCATTCGTTTGTTCAGAGGAAAACTAGTTTCCTGACTGAGCCTGGTCTTGTTTGTGTTTCTTGTCACTGTTGCCTTTTGTCTTGCTTGGTTGAAGACGCCTTAATATTCAGCAATATTACTGACTTGACTGCACTGACACCATTTGATAAGAACTGAACTGAATTATGACACAATGTTTTTTTATATAAATATAATTTACTTGTCACTTTGTGGTTTAAAAAGTGTGTTAGTGTTTATACTGTAGTGCCTTTGTTGATTGTTAATATATAGTTCTATTAAAGTACTTTAATCTAAATGGTTGTATTTGTGTTTCTCTGCTGAATTACATTTAGCCGTTTCTGGGCCACATTTGGCCCGGGGACCAAGCCGAGTCTCAGCTAGATCTGGTTTAAAGTGTGTAAGGATCCACCCACTAGCCCAAACAGTGGCCTGGTCGAAGGTTTAATGCATGTTTGGTCTTTTACAGGGCATGGACCACATCTGAGCCAGAGGAAATTGTTTGAGTGTGGGCCAGTTATGGGCCGGGGACCCAGCCAAAATTGGGCCAGAATTTAAATCAAGGTTGTGGCCCAGAGGTGGGCCAGACAAATTTTGCCATCCAAAAGACATCCATATAAGGACTCCAATGTAGTTACTGCTGATCTATTTCTTGAATCCTCAACAAATTTTTAGACTGACAGAAATCCACATAGGGTTTGAATGTGATCAAAGTTCTCTATGTATCCTATCATCCACAAAACAATCTGCTTCTCTTTGCATTTGTTCAATACATTCCAGCACATTAAAAAATTGTCTGATGTTCATTGCTACTTACTCCCAAAAGTAAAAACTATACTTCAAAAGAAAAGAGAATAACTAGCATCATTGTGAAATTGTGACGAAGAGCTGAGCAAGTCTTTCACATGTATTTCCTGGTCTGAGAGTGACTTCCTGTTTAAACAGGAAGTAATGGGTACCAAAAAAAGGTAGAAATGTATGCGTGTAAAAGCAAAAATGTATGTGTGTGAGAGTGGCAGAATGAATTATGACTTGTACGGCCCCTCATAGAATACTGGTACGTTTGACGTCCAGTGTGCACTACATATTTTATGAAAACTCGTGAAATGTGATTAAAAATGGAAAAATCGTGACCCCAAGAATCGATATGAATCGAATTTTAAGGTACCGAAAGATTCCCACCCTTAGTAATCAATGACGGAAGTTTTATTTTTGGCTGAACTACTCCTTTAATACTGAAGACCTCCAGTTTCATTTTACAGTAAATACAGTCGATAACTGAGGCACAAGATAGCAGTTGTGATAGAAAACGCAGCGATGTGAAATGAGAGATGTTAAAGAAGCGTCGGCCTTAAATACCCCAATAAACGGTGTGTTACATCTTGGAATGTTGTGACTGACTAATCAGAATCGAGTATTTTAGAGAGCCGTGTAATGAGCTGCCTTCGCAAACACCAATGTTGTGAGATTATCAAGTACAAACCTACTACTATTGCAATTTACAATACTGCAGCACATCTAGAATATGAACAAGAGAATCATGAAGAGAATGCCAGCAGGAAGATGTGCAAGACGACGTTAAGATGATTATGAGATTAATGTCATCTTTGAAGACACAGCTGACAATATTTGACGGTTTGGAGGGCTGAGGACATCACTTAACCATGTGTGATTTAAAATGCTCCTCGAGGGCTGTAGAAATTTATGAGGGTGATAAACGTTGGCGGCAGCTCAGAGGTTTCTTTTGATGTTTAGGATAAAAAATTGATCATAAATTCAGTAGCTTCCCTGATGCCTCTACCTGTAAATACAGTATGCATTATTAAGTGGTGCTATGAATAATGAATGAAGTTAAATTGAATGTTTGTTTAATGTGATATAAAATATGAACTGTTTATTTTAGAGCCTCTTTTGTTAGAAAACATCATCTGAACTGGATTGCTGTTACTGGCACCCTCTGAGAAAGATGCAATTTATATTCTGTTCTGATCCATGTCTGTATGAACACACACAATATTACCTGTCCACAGCAGGGTGATAAAGCGGCCGTCCGTCTTGAGGATTTAAGTAGCTATAAGCTGCAGATCCCCCAACCACACGAATCTTGAACAACACCCTGAAATTCTAATGAAAAAGATAGAGAGACATTTGTAGAAAAAGGCCAAAGAGGCATAAGACATTGAGCAGCTGCTTTTGATTCATGTGGCTCAGTGGTGGAACATTGCGTTGGCAGCACAAAAGGTCATGGGTTCAATTCCCAGGGAACACACACATACTGATAAAAAAATAAAAATGTATAGCCTGAATGCGCTGTAAGTCGCTTTCGTCTGCTAAATGTAAATGATTCATGCCACAAAGGTGCAATTACACTAATGCTTCAATACTGGCATTACGATATTGTGAACTTCAAGACAGTTATAAACATCAAGACAGAGAAGAGAAGTCAGATTATATGAAAACTGACATATTTAAAACTAAAGCAAAAATAAAATAATAATAATAGTGATGCTTACCTTAGCAAACACTACTAATAATGGCTATATAATGGCTAATTTTTTTTTTTTTGAAGTCTTTATGCTCACCAAGAATTTTACTGCTAATAAAACAGTAATATTGTGAAATGTTTTAACAATTTAAAATTCTGTCTTCCATTTGAATACATGTTAAACTATAATTTACTCCTGTGATATTAATGCTGAATTTTCAGCATCATTACTCCAGTCTTCAGTGTCACGTGATCCTTCAGAAATCACAGATTTTGGTGCTAAATAAACATTTCTTATAATTATCAATGTTGAAAACAGTCAACATTCAAACTTTGATGAATAAGCAGTTCAAAAGTTGATTTATTTGAAATCTTTTGTCTGAATGAATGAATGAATGAATGAATATCTGTTCGCTGACCCCCTGTAGTACTTTCTTGGACCCACAGGAGTCCATAGATGCCTACTGAAAGCCCTGCATGTGCACTGACACGGTTTTATTCTGGCTGGTGTGTCTGAAAACACCCAGCAGGGGGAACCAATCAACTGTGGAAAAGCAACAGGAATGACCACAAGATCTTGAATTGTGATGGTTTTAGCTTTAGCTTGCATCTACAGCTCAGATCAGCTAAATGAGTATAGGCAGTTGATCTTACATGTGCCTGTGATCCATTGATCATTAGATAGTAGAGTTTACTGAGGATGCTCTGCTGTAGCTGGTCCCACGACACTGACCTGTCCTCTCTCATCAGAAATGGAGGACCGAATCTGCAAGTGAACAGACATCAGATTAGTGTGTGTTTATACAGTCAAACAGATGCAATTACTTCGCTAACACAGTAATCATCTTCACAAGATATGAATGACAATATTTTCGTTAACATGCTCATTTTAAAATATGTTTGTCTAAAAGATACACTGGTAGAAACAGTCTTTAAGTTGAAACATATTTCTTTGGGATAGCTTTTTATGATTTATTATCTTTCTTCTTTTTTTTTTTTTTTGCATGTTTGTATATTGTTTTATGCATTGTGTTTCAACGTTTATATTAAGCACCTTGAGAGGTCCTTTTAAATGTACTATATAAAATAAACTATTATTATTTAAATACATGCACGTGTCACTAGGTTGTTTTTTTTTTTTTGGACAGCCAAATTTCTATGTGTGACCCTGAAGCACAAAACCAGTCTTAAGTCGCTGGGGTATATTTGTAGGAACAGCCAACAATACATTGTATGGGTCAAAATTATTGATTTTTCTTTTATGCCAAAAATCATTAGGATATGTTCCATGAAGATGCTTTGTGAATTTCCTACCATAAATATCAAAACTTCAATTTTGATTAGTAATATGCATTGCTAAGAACTTAATTTGAACAAATTTAAAAGGTGATTTTCTCAATATTTAGATTTTTTTGCACCCTCAGATTCCAGATTTCCAAAAAGCCGCATCTCGGTCAAATATTGTCCGATCCTAACAAACCATACATCAATGGAAAGTTTATTTATTCAATTCAATTAAATAATAAATAAATAAATAAATAAAAAAACCTTATGACTGGTTTTGTGGCCCAGGGTCACATATAGATACATACCTTAAAAAGCCATTTCCATTATTACCTAAGAAAACACTCTAAAATACCATTTATTTAACACGTTAACCTAAAAATTAAAATATAATTTAATAAATATTATTTTAGTATCTCAGATTCTATTATAGCTTTCTATCATAGTTTTAATTAATATTTTGAAGAAGTTATTTTTATAATTTTTATATTTTCATTTTGAATTAAAGTTTGTTATTTAAAAGTGTCATTTTCATTAGTTTTGTTTTTCAAAATGTCTACAGTTTTTTTTTATTGATTTTAATTTTATTTTTTTAGTACATCAAGTTAAACTAAACTAAATACAAATCAGATATGTTGCCTGAAATAAAGTTTTTTTTTTTTCAGTTAACATTTATTCATTCATTTTATTGTATTTTAGTATTTCTGTTTTAGTTAACTATAATAACCCTGTACTGAGTTAACCTCAACCAACGTTAAAAAAAAGCTAAAGTTCAGCTAAATGTTTCATTGTCCGACTCACATTAAAAGATTTAAAATACATAAAACAGCTTTGCAATGCTAGCATCAAAGTATTCAGATACATGTTATGGAACTCAAGTTATTATTGACAAGATTTAAAAAAACAACAATCAGTTTTATATAATACGTAACAGGGGCTCTTGCACAATCTCTATTTTCTTTGGCCTAAAAAGGTTAAAGATACACTACTGCAGAGATGTGAGCCACTACTTGAAATCACATGAGATTTCTATGTAAACATTAGGTCACATTTTGATGTGCATGTTTGTCAGATAAATTACTGCCTGTGTTTGGACACTATGTTCCAGTGTCCTCAGCAGTGCCCTTGAAATCCACCCCACCCTTTTTCGTGTGGTGTGTTTTTTTGTTGTTGTTGTTATTTTTTTGCAGCAGGAGGCTAGTGATTAAGTTTCTAGCCAGATTTCTGCTACAGGATGAATGTACAGCATGAACACAGGAGACAAAACAAACAAAAGTGAGCTGAGGGAAAGCGAACCTTTCAGAAAGTGATAAACACGTAATTGTGTTGGGGTTTCGCCTCAGCCAAAAACAACGGTGGAGTTTTCCCTGACAGGAGGCAGAGACAGAACTGAGATCTGAACAAACATGCTTTGATGCTGTTAACGTCACAGCTCGCCTGGGCAACAACACGGGAGGTTTTCACCAAAAACATTTATCACATAACCATATATATATATATATATATATTTTTTTTTTTTTTTTTTTCATTCCTTGGAATAACATGCACTGAAAAATCATGCACAATAAACCAGGAAAAAGTATTCAATCAATTTAATAGGATAAATTTTGATTTTATGTTGACTTTAAAGAGGGACATGCTGAAATTGCTACTATAAGCCTACAACCAGGAACTTGCAGCAAACTGAAATCAGTGTGGACACAATTGAGAAACACTTTGCTGACTTTCTGAACTTTTCCCCTATGTTTGATGTTGCAAGCTCTGAACATCAAAAGATGTTCTCCTGCAATATACCTGCTCCTGTGATGATCTTAAAATGACAGCAAAGTCCTTTGGGGTAGAAATCTCCATAGGGAACCTGCTACTCTTTCTATAATCCTATTTTTATTTATTTTTTTTTTAATGTGAACTCTACAGTGCTTCCTGTCTATACAAGTGCCCAACTGTAAATTGCATTTTAAAAATACTTTATTCATCTTAATGCTCTTAATACTTTCAGAAAATTTTTAATATTATTTATATACTATTATATTTATTCATTTTTTGAAATCTTTTATATTTGTATTTATTATTTTTATATTTTCAGTTTTCATTTTAATTTTAGTTGTAGTAATTATGTGCTTTTGCAATTTTTATTTGTATTTAGTTAGTTTTTGCGTTTTGTTTTTCAGTTTAACTTATTTTGTTGCAGATAATTGCCATGACACCATTTCTAATTGATTACCCTTCATCATTTACGTGATTCATATGCAGTGCCGTGAAAAGGTTTTTGCCCCCTTCCTGTTTTATTTATTTATTTATTTATTTTTTTTTCCATATTTTTTGCAAATTTGCCACACTTAAAAGATTCAGATCAAACAAATTTTAATATATTACACAAAGATAATGCAAGTAAATAAAAAATGCAGTTTTTAAATGATGATTTCATTTATTAAGGGAAAAAAGCTGTCCAAACCTACCTGGCCCTACGTGAAAAATTAATTGCCCCCTCCTATTAAATCTTGAAAGAACTGTGATTAACCACATTATTTTAGAAAGCTAAGTTAAATGTCACTAGCCAAACCCAGGCCTGATTACTGCCAGACCTGCTGAATCAAGAAATCACTTCAATAGATCCTGTCTGACAAAGTGAAGCATGCTTAACCCTTGTGCGGTCCCCATTTTGGGTTGTGCACTCAAGGTCATTGGGGTCTCTGGAGACCCCAAGCAACAAAATGTAACTTTGGTTTAAAAAAAAAACAATTATTTTGCTACAATGTAATTTTACTCTGTTTATTAATGTTTTTACTCCACATTTGTGTAGTTTTTGGAGGATTTATGATATTTTTTTAAATTTATATAAATAAATTAAAAAATATTTTTTATATAGGTTTTTATACAAAAAACAGCTTTTTATGTAAATTTCACTTAATAAAAGACCCACATTTCTAACTTTCATTCATGGGGATAACATGGATCATTTGACATAATTTAGTGTAAAATTTTTGCCCATATTTTGGAAATTGCAGTTTCAAAATTAAAAAATTATCATTTTTACCACTAGATGGCTGCAGAGCTCCACTATTTACTATTTGACCAACTAAAAGATATCTTTTCACAAGTTTTTTTCAGTTGGATTCATATCTACATATTATGAAATCACAATTATAACAATAAAAATTATTTTTGTCAAAGTTTTGCCTTTTTAGAACTGAAAAAAAATCAATTTTTCAATAATGTTACATTATGATTCAAATCAAACCTGAACAAGATGTTACAAAGAGAAAGGCTGGAGCCTTTAGAGTTTATCATTTATTTCAATCATCTGTGTTTCATATAATTTTAAAAGTGTGTGTGTGTGTGTGTGTGTGTGTGTGTGTGGGATTGTGTGTGTGTGTGTGCGCATTGTCGATGTGTCAGTATCACCAATTTATTTTTGTGGTGGCTCTGCATTTCAGATTATTTTATTTGACAAATTATAAAAGAGCAGTTTTTTTTAGTCTCACAAATTTATTCCTCTGTGTTTGTGTGTGACTGTGTGTGTGTTCACAGCATGATCATTTTGCAATATTGGAAGTGTACCACTTCATTTCTGTCCATGTGTGTTCTGTCTGATTTTGAGGATGAATTTTGTCTATTTTCTATGCGGGGTTTCTTCAAATAAAATAATCCAAAATGCAAAACCACCACAAAAATAAATTGGTGACACTGACACATCGACAATGCACACACACATACGAATAAATTTGTGAGACCATAAAAACTGCTTTCTTATAATTTGTCAAATAAAATAATCCAAAATGCAGAACCACCACAAAAATAAATTGGTGACACTGACACATCAACAATGCACACGAACGCACGCACACACACACACACACACACACACACACAAAATTATATGAAAAACAGATGATAAACTCTAAAGACTCCAACCTTTCTCTTTGTAACATCTTGTTGAGGCTTGATTCAAATAATAATGTAACATTATTGAAAAAATGATTTTTTTTTTCAGTTCTAAAAAGGCAAAACTTTGACAAAAATAATTTTTATTGTTATAATTGTGATTTCATAATATGTAGATATGAATCCAACTGAAGAAAACTTGTGAAAAGATATCTTTTAGTTGGTCAAATAGCAAATAGTAAATAGTGGAGCTCTGCAGCCATCTAGTGGTAAAAATGATCATTTTTTAATTTTGAAACTCCAATTTCCAAAATACGGCCAAAAATTTTACACTAAACCATGTCAAATGATCCATGTTATCCCCATGAATGAAAGTTAGAAATGTGGGTCTTTTATGAAGTGAATTTTACATAAAAAGCTGTTTTTTGTATAAAAACCTATATAAAAATGTCTTTTAATTTATTTATATAAATTTAAAATATATTATAAGTCTTCCAAAAACTACACAAATGTGGAGTAAAAACATTAATAAACAGAGTAAAATTACATTTGTTTAAAAAAAATAATAATTTTGTTAAAAAATTACATTTTGTTGCTTGGGGTCTCCAGAGACCCCAATGACCTTGAGTGCAACTATTTTTTTCACACCAACATAAAATCAAGAAATCATTCCAATTTTATTTTTTATTTGTAGATCTAGAAAGTGTTGACGGCTGTACAAAGTCTCGTGCCATTTAGACATTTTTGAAAAATTTAGCAAACTTCATTTGCGGGTCAAAAAGACCCCGAGGGCCGTGTAAGGGTTAAAGAGCAACACATCATGCCGGGATCTTAAGAAATTCATAAACAGATGAGAAACAAAATAGTTTACATGTATCAGTCTGGAAAGGGTTATAAAGCCATTTCTAAGGCTTTGGGACTCCAGCAAACCATGGTCAGAGCCATTATCCACAAATGGAGAGAACTTGGAACAGTGGTGTACCTTCCCAGGAGTGGCCGGCCTATCAAAATTACTCCAAGAGCA
Organism: Acrossocheilus fasciatus; assembly: GCA_036784905.1. NCBI lineage: Eukaryota > Metazoa > Chordata > Actinopteri > Cypriniformes > Cyprinidae > Acrossocheilus > Acrossocheilus fasciatus. The sequence goes on along the minus strand of JAXUIB010000026.1, from coordinate 5,530,150 downwards.
CAAAGACGACTCATCCAGGAGATCATAAAAGAACCCAGAACAACATCTAAAAGAACTGCAGGCCTCACTTGCCTCAATTAAGGTCAGTGTTCATGATTCAACAACAAGAAAGAGACTGGGCAAAAACAGCATCCATGGGAGAGTTCCAAGGCAAAAGCCATTGCTGACCAAAAAGAGCACAAAGGCTCGTCTCACATTTACCAAAAAATATCTTGATTATCCCCAAGACTTTTGGGCAAATATTCTGTGGACTGATGTGACAAAAGTTGAACATTTTGGAAGGTGTGTGTCCCATTACATCTGGCGTAAAACCAACACAGCATTTCATAAAAAGAACCTCATACCAACAGTCAAACATGGTGGTGGTAGTGTGATGGTCTGAGGCTGCTTTGCAGCTTCAGAACCTGGATGACTTGCCATAATTGATGGAATCATGAATTCTGCTCTCTATCAGAAAATCCTGAAGGAGAATGTCTGGCCATCAGTTTGTGACCTCAAGCTCAAGTGCACTTGGGTTCTGCAGCAGGACAATGATTCCAAACACAGCAGCACGTCCGAAAGACTCATTGCCAGTTATCGCAAACGCTTGATTGCAGTTGTTGCTGCAAAGGGTGGCACAACCAGTTATTAGATTTAGGGGGCAATTACTTTTTCACATAGGGCCAGGCAGGTTTGGACAGCGTTTTTCCCTTAATGAATGAAATCATTATTTCAAAACTGCATTTTGCATTTACTCGGGTTATCTTTGTGTAATATTAAAATTTGTTTGATGATCTGAATCATTCAAGTGTGACAAATATGCAAAAAAAAACAGGAAGGGGGCAAAAAAATTCTCACACCACTGTAATGTTTTTTTGTAACTGTATTTTGTGTATGTGGCGAGACAAGAAACATTAACAGAAATATTTCCGGCATGTTAGCAGTTATTCCCTTAAATCTCTTTTGCCCCCTCCCCCAATGTTTAAGATATGGTTACGCTCTTATGACGACATCTGCCTAGTTTCAGTGTAAGTTTCTATATTCAAACATTCCTAGTTAATGAACTCATGACTACAGCTGTACGTCAAATCTAGTCCTTTCCACACGCTAACTCTGTGATGGGAATATCACTTTTATCATTATCTGGGGAAAATCAATCAAAATATCACTGCTTTCAAAATGACATGTACTCTAGCTCATCTGTAAGACATGAACGTATGTGTTGAGCACTGTCTCTCCTTCTCTCTTTCAATTCCATTAAAGTGAGGGAGAAACTCACATTACCACAGGCCATGGAACAAAATTAGATTTCTGGAGGCATTCACACTTAAGAGAGTATTGATCTCTGAGCAACAGTCACTGTGTGTCTGCAGGATCGCTCTGACGTGACAAACGTCAAAGAATCTGTGAGAAGCTTTTAGAGCAAAAGTGAAAAGGTGAGGTAAAGTTGTCGTGACTGATATCTGCCAGCTTTACATGGCACGTTTTTGTCCTCTGAAGTCCACTTATGCTAGGTCAGACCATTTTCACCCTCTGTGACCCTTGGAATTACACCTTTAAGATTTTTTTGTAAATAAACTTATGATTGGTTAATCACCATATACTAGTGTTAATCTACTCAGTTTTTTTCTCCTGTTTTTTTTTTCCTGTTTATTCAGCAAGGACGCATTAAAATGATCAAAACTGACAGTAATAATGTTATAAAAATGTATATTTCAAAATTTTTTTTACTCTGTTTTTCAAAATATCTTGATTAAATGCATTACGGTAACAATGCATTACAGCAACACAACTGTTTTCGACATTTATTATTATTATTATCAATGTTCTTGAACTTCAAATCATCATATTAGAATGATTTCTGAAGGATCATGTGACACTGAAGACTGGAGCAATGATGCTGAAAATTCAGCTTTGAATCACAGGAATAAATTACATTTAAATATATATTCAAATAGAAAACAGTGCTTTTACATTGTATTAACATTTCAAAAGATTACTGTTTTTACTATATGTTTGATCAAATGAATGCAGGCTTGGTGAGCATAAGACACTTGTAAAAAAAAAAAAAAAACTAGTGCTGTCAAATAATTAATCGCGATAATCCAAAATAATTACGTTTTTGTTTACATAATGTGTGTGTTGTGTACATTTATAATGTATATATAAATACACACACATGCATGTATATATTTCAGAAAAATATGTTATGTTTATATATTAAACATTTATTTATAATATAAATTATATGAATATAAATATAGACATTTTGAAATATTTTCAAAATACATACTGTATGTGTGTATATTTATATATACATAAATATACACAGAACACACACACACACACACACACACACACACACACACGTATTATATTATATTATGCAAAATCATTTTGCATGCGATTAATTGTTTGACAGCACAAAAAAAAAAAAAAAAAAAAAAAAATCCCCAACCCTTGCTTCGCCCAAACTTTTGAACAGTACTGTATAATTATATTTTATATTATAAATATATTTTATTTCTATAAAATATAAATATATTTTCCAATATTTTTACATTATGATGAGGAAAAAAGAAGAATGCAAGATACTGAATCATGTGTGAATGTTTATGAAGTAGAATATTGTAGAAAATTTTCAAATAACCCAGTCAGAGTTAATAAAGCTGGCAACAAACCTGCTTAAACGCCGGTAAACTGAACTTTATACACAACATAAACTTAATAATACATCTTTGTTCTGTACAAAATTACAAAAAAGCACAAGTGAACTTCAACTAAATTACAATCTAGTCAGAATGAGTGGTGAATATGTTTTTTTCTGTAACAACATACCGAAACGCTCACAAATAACTAAATAACTAAAACAAAGATTTCACAACATTGTATTGCAATAGTGTCACTATAATTTTATTTCAGGAGTTGATGAATGTTTAAATCAATAGATAAAAACTTCAAGTATTTGGTTTAAATTTGCATGTTCTTGTCAACTAAAATGTTATATCTTTTGACTAAAATTAGTTGCCATTTTAGTCAGAATAAACTTGGCAAATACGAATAAAGAGACACAAAAAAACAACAAAGACTAAAATTAAAAAACTGTGTAAAAGAGTTCACACAGGGTGGGTCAAACTGCTGAATACTGAACTCTTAACTCTGAAGACTCCTAAATGAGGTTATAAACCTATACAGCTGTTTGGTTACCAGTCAAAAAGTCATAATTTTTAAGGGTACCTCACTGCCTGCTGTCCTGCTCCAGCTGCATTACACACCAGCAGCAAGATCTTCACCATCCCATCAGCCTGGTTCAGGAACTCGGAGGACAGCGCTCCGGACGCAGCCAGTCTGTGACCCTCCGGCCCAGACGAGGTGTACGGAGAGGACGGAAGACTGTGGTGCAACCCTGGGATGAGAGGGAGAACCAAGGAGAGGTAGAGGTCACCTCTTAACACGCCTATGCAGGCAGATTTATTGTCTGTGCCTCCATATATTCGAATAATGTCAAATTTTATTGTATGACAAAACAAGGTGACATACGCACGGATAAAGAGAGGAAGAGAATGACAAAGAGAGAGAGAGAGACAGATGGAGACATGCAAATAGAGCACAGCAGACAGCAGACTGAACACAGTGGGGCGTATGATCTGACGCCAGCCTTCACACACATACACATACATACTAAATGGACGTCAAGCTTTCAGATGTTTACTTCCAAATAAAGTATGACGACTGGGCATCAGCCATTAATTAAGTACCCAGAACAAACTACCCAAAAAAGGCCAAAGACTGGTATATAATTTCTTTTCCAAAAGTCACCCAGTTGAATTTATCAGGGACAGAAGAGGCTCGTATCTTCAAGGTGACCGCATTGAAAGTGTTTTATTTCTGCACCCTGAACATTAACACAATTGGAACTTTGAAATAACTTTGAAATGGTTTAAAAGATGCTCCTTATTGGACAAACAAATATTCCCGCTTTAGACTTAGACAGTGTTGTTGTGGTCTGGATGTGCAAAAACAGGCATAATAATGATACTTTTCAGGAGAATTTACTTACTTAAATTTTCTCAGCACATTAAATTGAGACAGTTTATTAACTTCATTAATTTAGCACTTTAACACTTTACAGCTTCAATCATTTAAATTAAAAGCACTACTAAACCAAAACATCTACTAACAAAAAAGTACCCAAAACTACCATGTATTTGTGTACCATATTGTTGGACATGTACCATGTCAGTACCATGATACACTATACACTGCACTTAAAAAGTCTGGGCCATTTTTTTTTTTTTTTAACTGAATTAAATTAATACTTTCAGTTACCGAGGCTGCATTAAATTGATCAAAATTGACTGTAAGGACAAATACAAAACACAAATTTATAATACAAAACATTTTTAATTTAAATAAATGCTGCTCTTTTGAGCTTTCCGTTCATCAAAGATCCTGAAAAAAGGGATCACAGTTTCTACAGCAATGCAGAACAACTGTTTTCAATATTGAACTGTTTTCGATATTGATCATGTTTCTTGAGCAGCAAATGGGACTCTGAGGACTGGAGTAACGATGCTGAAAATGTAGCTTTTCCATCACAAAAAAACATTACATTTTTAAAAATATTCAAATATATATTAATAATATTTCACAATTTTACAGTTTTTAATGCATTTTGATCAAATAAATGCATCCTTAGTGAGCGCAAGATAACATTTAATAATCATACTCCAGCAGCAAACTTTAAAAACAGTAGTGTATATTCATATGTCAATGAATTAAAAAACAGCAAACACATTAGTAAAGCACACATTACGTCATGCAGGTAAGCACTTTGAAAACTGGTCCGTTTGTTAGTATATAATGAGAAAAATAATCAATTCTCTATGGATCTTAATGTCAGTCCATCTAGCTACTATCTGACAAAGACCCTTTCACTCTCATTTGCATAAACACTGGCTTATGACTTCATGTTTAAATGGCAAATCAGCTTGACAATGACGATCAGCAAGACCGTTACACGTTATGAACACATTACAACTGGAAGGTCACATGTGCCATTAGGGACAGATGGAGGACTGGCTGGCTTTTAAATCAAGAAGAGACGTTTTTATGGCTGAACATCAGGACAACTGTGCTTCCCAGGCAGCATTCCGTCTCAAGGTCTTTTCATATCCGGTTTTCAAAATGAAGAATGGGAAGGTGTGACCTGAGCTGACTTTAAGTGGCTATGCTCATGCAGTCTGTCTTCTTTCCTGTCACTCGATGAACCCCACTGAATCCATTTGAGGTTATCACTCAAATGTAGCACTGTGAGATTGTTAATTAAACACCTCTCCTCTCCACAGATCTCCACAGTGGAGACTGTAATTCAGCCCTCCCGTTTGCAATCCAATGGAAGAAGACACACGCGGTGCTTATGAGAGCATGTCAGTGCGCAAACAAAATAATTTATGATTAACTGACCATAATTGATAATTAATCATAATAGTCAATTAATAATTGGTTTATCTAATGATTATTACAATGATTAATTAACTATCAAAATAATCATTTGTTGCAGCCCTAAATGCATTTATAAAGCACCCTGTTAAAGTATTGCTTCATTAAAGCGCGTTATCAGAGCTACTGATTGTATTGTGAACTTCAGAGTTGTTGTGTTTCATTCAGAATTAAAGGGGGTCATATGATGCCATTTTAAAGATCATGATTTTGTGTGGTATAAAAGAATGTGTTGACATGCTTTAATGTTCAAAAAAAACATTATTTTTCAAATACTGTAGATTATTGTAGTTCCTCTATGCCCCGCCTCTCTCAAATGCGTCGTTTTCTACAAAGCCCCTCCTTCCGACAAGCATAGTCTGCTCTGATTGGCCAGCTGACACAGTGCATTGTGACTGGCCGAACACCACAAGCACTAGTCGGAAATGTAACGCCCCTTACCATAATCGCGAGCTTCAGCTTTCAAAGTAAATATAAAAGACTTATATTTAATAATATAGTTAATAATGTCCTTAGTTTTACCATCAGCTCAAGCCTGAGAGGGGAACAGGGTCACGTTACTCTACATTTGAACAGTCAACAGCAAATACTTAAACTAATAACAAAACATACAAACATACTTACAGTCGCGGATTCAGAAGCACCAGATTGTCATAGCAAAGTTGGAATTTACCCCTTTTTTATTTTATTTATTTATTTTTTTTAGAAATAGCCTTTGTGCACAGCCAGCCTTGTACTCTCCTAGGTTCACAAAACGGTCGTCCATAAAATGCGTTGCACAAATTTGAACATTTGGGTTGTGCTGTTCTGCTGTAAACAAATCTTAACAATGATTCCTAATTGCATCTACTTCTGGAAGGCCAAATAAAGTGCTTTTGCTTTCGCATAGAAACACACAGCGTCTCCCTGACATCGCTGCATCAACACTACTGCGGTTCCTGAAACCCCGCCGCCTTTCTATCCTGCACCTTTGGGCGGCATTACGCAAATATTTCCACATCGTGACCAGAGGTGGGTAGTAACGAGTTACATTTACTTCGTTACATTTACTTGAGTACATTTTTTGGGTAACTAATACTTTTAGAGTATATTTAAAAATGGGTACTTTTACTCTTACTCAAGTAAATTTTTAGTGAAAAAACGGTACTTTTACTTCGTTACTGTGGGCGACGCTCCTCTCGTTACTTTATCTTAATGCAAAAGTTAAAAATCCTTCAATTTATTCCAAACGCGCTGTCTACTTTTTTTCTGGGCAATGTGCGATGCCCGTTCGCGAATGATTCATTCTTTTGAGTCAGTTCTGTTCGAAGGCTTGATCAAACCAGTTGGCAGACCAGTGAATCGGTTCGCGAATCAGTTTGAATGATTCGTTTACTTCCCTGCAGCACGCGCGGAGTCGTCTGAATTGGTTCTCACTCAGTGTTGTAACATCAAGAGCGTTGAAGACGTGGCGTTGGAGTCAGTTGAAAGCAAATCTGCTGTCGGTTCCACAGGTATAGATTCGATTACAGTACACGATACCACTGTGACATTACCAGTTTGTTGTACATGTACCTTACACATTAAATACAATGTATAATGTATTCATTAAATAAGCTGTCACAGAGTATGAAATAAACACCCGCCAAACCCGCGTTAGTTCCAGGAGGAATGCCTTGCCTAGACACAATTAATATTGATATTTTCACAATATTTACGCTTGCAGAAATAAAGGCTACATTTGTTTACATTTTGCAGTACAGACGGAAGAAGATCCGTCAATGTGCATTTGTTTCATATGTTCAGATGTTCTGTAGCGGTCACGTGAGGAGTTTTCACTCTTCTCCGTGTCAGAGGTTATATACATTTATTATACATAATTAAACTTTAAAATATAATTTAATTTAACTCAGTGATGCAAATCAGAATTTGTATGAGCTGTTACTCCAGTTTTCAGAGAGTCATATGATCCTTCAGAAATCATTCAAATATATTGATTTATTATCAGTGTTGTTGAAAAAAAACAAAAACAAAAAAACAGCATATGCTGGTTAGGTATGTTTTGAAGCTGGGATGCTGGTCATGTGCTGGTCTTGAGCTGGTCGGACCAGTGTAGGACAGCACATGACCAGCTTAAATCAGCTCAAACCAGCATCCCATGCTTCAAAACATACTATACCAGCATATGCTGTTTTTTTTCAACAGGGAACAGTTTTGCAGCTTAATATTTTTTGGAACATGTGACAGTTTGTTCAGGATTCTTTTATGAATAGAAAGCTAAAAAAGAACAGCATTGATAATAAATCAGGCTGATAAAAATTCTGATTTGCATCACTGAAATAAATTACATTAAAAAAACAAACATTAAAAGTATTTTGAACGGCAGTGTGTGTGTGTATATAAAAATGTATCTAAATATCTATATATCTAAATAAAAATAGACTATATTCAGTATATGATCCAAAGTAACTAGTAACTAACTACTTGAGTAGTTTTTTTATCCGATACTTTTTTACTCTTACTCAAGTAACTATTCAGACTAATACTTTTACTTTTACTTGAGTAAATATTTCTTCAAGTACTTTTACTTTTACTTGAGTACAGTTTTTGGGTACTCTACCCACCTCTGATCGTGACGTAGACATGTGGGGGCGTGTTTTAATGAGGCGTTTTAGCCCGGTCTGGATCAGGCTTCTGGGAGACTTTGAGCTTTGTAACTCTGCAGATCGTATACATGCACAAACAGCTACATAACACACTAAAGAAAAGGAGAACAAGAAATCGCATCATATAACCCCTTTAAAGGGATAGTTTACCCAAAAATGAAAATTTTGTCATTATGCTGGTAACCATTGTTTGGAAAGAATGTTGCCAACCAAACAATTGATTGTAGCTATTGACTTTCATATAATGGAAAATAATTACATGGAAGTCAATAGCTACTTTGACTGCATCAGCAGTTTGGTTACTAACGTTCTTCAACATATCTTCTTTTGTGAAGAAAGAAACTCATATAGGTTTGGAACAACTTGAGGCTGTGTAAATGATGACAATTTTCATTTTTAGGTGAACTATCCCTTTAAAGAAGTTCAAAATAAAGGAAGCAAAATTCATACTCCAAATTTGATGCTCTAATTTAGTCCAAATTATATGTTTTTGTAGTTATATTGAAATATGTGTTGGGCATTTTATGACACTATATAGTAAAATTTAGATTTTTATGTCTGTGTTGATTGTTTTGAGTTAACAAAAATATGTTTAATCAGAAATATATTACAATTTTTAAAAGAAAAATGCAAAAAATAAAAGAAATAATAGAAAAATATTTAGGAGATCAAAAATGTCATTAGTCATCACTATTTATTTAAATAGCTATACCATGTTGCAAAACATTTGCATGACTGTGTAGAATTTTGTTACATATATTTGTAACTCTGTAAGATTACTCTTCCTATCTTGTGATGCCAAGTTTCTACAGCAATATTAGACAGCACAACTGTTTTCAGCATTGACAATAATGTTTCTTGAGCAGCACATTACAATGATATTTCACATTGTCATGAACTGAAAGTATGCCTGTTATGAATTTGGCCCAACCCTAGTGAACACAGACTTGGCCACACTTCAGAAATCATGGCCAAGCCGACCATCAGGGCATAGTGGACCAAAAATAAAATCATTGAGGAACTTTATACAGCCATTTAATCCATTCGAAATCTATACCCCCAATTTCAGTCAGAAACAGAAACTCTTATATTTGGATAGGGATGATATTAAAACCTAAAAAGGTCCCTATAATCCTGAAAAACTTCCTCTAGAGTTGGCTACATTTACCTGAGATTCGTGCAGATCCACCCCTGATGTACAGGGGCGGAGCTTGGAAGGCATAGATTATGTCACTCTCTGCTATGCTGGTCAAGTCATCGTCATCAAAGAACGAGCGCTGGAAACCAGTTGTGTAGATCTCTGCCAATATTACCTAGAAGAACAGAAAATTAAAAACGGAATAAAATCACTCAATTATTGCAATTATTCTTAAAGATAGAGATAAAATTAGATTTTTATATCTGAAACATCTCACATTTGATTTATCAAGCTTAATCAATTAATTCATATTTATTACCGGTGATACCAATAATATCTACATACATTTTAGGCATTAAAATAATAACTAGCTATAAAATAATCTTCTGATTCTTCCAAATACCATCTAACATATGATTATGATAATCTTTCGGGATCATGGCATATATCAAACTCCCACAGTATTACCATCTGACACAATCACTGTAGCAATGCAGAAGATTTGGTCAGGTGATATATTGTGTGCAGGCATGTGGTCTGTCTGTGTGATGCTGTCACCTGATCAGGAGAGATCTTGCCCTCATCTGCCACCATCCGGCGCAGACATGCCAAAGAGCCGAAGAGAGGCACAGCGAGCCCCACCCTCAGATACCGCTGCCCTTTACTGCTAAACACCAAAGTCACACACACTGGTCTGCAGAGAGAGAAGAAAACGCATCCTTTATGATCTATTAAAATGTTACTGATAGCAATAAAGGGCGTCTTGAAATCTCATCTTGAAATCTTTAAAGGGCTACAAAACGAGTGGGTGTGGCTTAAGCAGGTGGGTGTGGCTTAAGAATGAATCTGTTTGGTCACTAAGGGTTTATTCACACCTGTCTTGTTTGGTTCGATTGAATCGAACTCAAGTTTGTTTCCCCTCTTTGTGCAGATCTTTTGGGCAAGTGTGAATACAGCAATAGCACTCGGGAGCGCACCAAACAACCACCCCGAGACCCAGCTGAAGAGGTGGTCTTGGTCCGCTTCCAAGCGAACTCTGGTACGGTTGAATGGATGAGCCAATGAATGGATGACCTTAAGCACACGTGTGGTTTTGTTTACAGTTTCTGATTCACTTGCAAAAAGGGCAGTGTGAAAGCGAACCACACGGATACGTTTTCGACGCTTTTATTTGAATGAAAACAGAGTATCCTTGTGGCGCAGCTGACACAGAACAGCGTACGCTATTTGCATCCAGCGGATATTCTCCAAAATGGCACTACGCTGGCACAGAGAGGAGACGAATTGTTGAATAAAGTCGTTATTTTTATTTTCTTTGTGTACAAAAAGTATTCTCTACGCTTCATAACAGTCAGATTGAACCACTGAAGGCAGATGGACTATTCTGACGATGTCGTTCATACTTTTCTGTGTTTTGACAGTGTTATTTACTTGGCAGTCAATGGGACAGTAAACCTCCCGGTTTTCATCCAAAATATCTTAAATTGTGTTCTGAAGACGAACGAAGCTTTTACGGGTTTGGAACGACATGGGGGTAAGTGATTAATGACAACATTTTCATTTTGGGGTGGAGTATCCCTTTAATAATAAAAGCCTTTTTGCTAAATAAAAGTACTAATTTCTTAAAAAAAATTAAATAAAATACTGCTGACCCAAAATGTTTGAACTCTTTATAGGTCTTGCTAAAGTGATGTCATCTTCTCCGAAGTGACATCATCTACCACTGTACCATTATTTATACTGTCATCTAGTTTTCCTCCACTAATACAACCTTGCTGATATATGACCTAAAGCCTGAAAACGCCCTTCTCAGACATAAACTACTGTCAATAAGGGTGGCGTTGGGGAAAACGCTGAATGAATTGCCGGACGTAATAAGGCAATGGGTCACGTAAAAAAAATGCCACACCTCAAACGGTTCACTTTCCTTTTAACTGGTCATGTGTTCTGCCCTAAAGGAATAATTCAACCAAAAATGAAGATTGTATCATTCTGAAACCTGTATGACTTTTTTGGAACACAAAAAGAGAAAAATATATCAGAATGTTCAAACTGAAACTAATATTAAATCGAAGACGACTTCCAGTCTGTTCCTCACACAAAGTTATCATATGGACTGCAGCGCATAAGTCTTATTAACTACTTTAAGATGATTTACAGTGTTCTTTGGAGCTTGACAAACCCTGGTTTGCATCTACTTCTACTGTAAGGAAGAGAGCAGCTCATATATTTGGCAAAATCTTTGGTGTTGAATAAATTAAGTCATTAGAAAAACAAGTAAATTATGACGAAATTTAATCTTTAAACCAGTATAAAATTTCATACTGGTTTCATCCCTCATAACCAGTATAACCGGTATTACCATATATCATTACAAAGCTGTTTTTTATAGACATATATACAGAAACATTATAGCATGTGTGGGACAATAGTTGTGCATTTGTGAATGTGAGGGTGTTCATTTCCTCCAAAAAAAAAAAAGGATTTCCCTGGCAATCCACCTGTTGCTGTTGTTTTGAATGCTTCCTTGTTTTTGAGTCCAGAGAGGCAAAAATGTTAGAATACCACCACAGCAAGAAAAATAATTACATTTTTGCATAAATCAACAATTTCAAAAGGCTTCAGTTTGGTACAACTGTACTCACCTCGTCTGTCTTAGAGGAATAGGGAGGGAAATGCACAGAAAAGGATCAAACGTGTTGCTCTGCTTAAGACAATGTGGACATGTCAGAGATGACCTGGAAAAAAAGCGTGGGAAAAAAAAGATGGTTAAATAGCAACAGAAGAGTAGCAGACACACAAATATTATATAATAAACACACAAACAATCAAGCTATTAGCCATTGTATTGCATGAATGAGCCTCAAGGGAAGTTCGGTGGAAGAGGAAGTGATGTCACAGAGAAGAGGAAGCACAGAACGTCTCTTGGGAAGAATTATTGTTACGGAAACTGATGCTCACAAAATCACAATTGCAGTTTTTTGCATCATCCTTGCCACTCATTTACAGAATGATTTCAAACTCACACCATAGACTTATTCAGAATGGCTTTGTTGATGAAGCATCTATCTATCTATCTATCTATCTATCTATCTATCTATCTATCTATCTATCTATCTATCTATCTTAGAGTATCTCAATCACTCATAAATACTAATGCCTTTTTAATTTAAACAATATATCCTCTCCCTGCTAGCACTTGCCAGGTCAGTGTTGTGGAGAAACAAATAAAGCGAGGTGGCTAGAGATATTTTTAGAGCATTAAGGAAAGCCCTGTTTATCTCCGGCAGCTGTCAGAGTGTTATGTGGAGACTTCAGCATTTTAACTCTGAGCTCTTCGGCTGCAGTTCGCCCACATATGTCTTACTGCAGAAGACAAACAATGCAGCAGCAGCGCTCCACTTACACAGAATAAGTGAACCTGATCCAAGTCTGTGCGGATAGTAAATTTGCAGGTATAAGAACCCAAATCATCTCAGTCACTTTAATTTCAAATCTTGTGTTGTTGTTTTCATCAAAAAGAAACAATGAGGAGATCATTTTTTATAATTAACATTAAAACAATTCTTACAAGGGGTGAGCATATACAGACTTTTTAAATGACTTCTCATTGTTTAAAAGTGGTATAAAGGCTATCCGAAAACTGTAGTTTTCCTAAACTGTAGTTTGGTTCTCTAAAAGAGTCATTTTTTCAGGAATAGGCTGGTCTACATTGTTTGAGCTGTATAATTAACTAAGGAGAACCAATTCATGAGGATAATTTGCTTGAGAATTAGACTATTGGTTACTTTGTATGTTTTTGATTCATTAAAAAGATCCAGCTCACAAGAGGTATTTAATTGGGAGTTGGACTATACTGGCCGCTCTGTTGCCACATACTAGGCTAGCATGCGACTACCACTTTTTAATTTCTGTCAGAAATACTGTACGTTTGTATGTAATTCCAAATTGAGGATGTATGTTTGATTCATTAAAAAGGTTTAGCTCATAACAGTCATCTTTCATTCATTCACTCACTCACTCACTCATTGTTGTATGTTTTGTACTTTTATTCAGTTACAGTGTAGTGTTCGCATCAGAACCGAACGTCATTGTTTTTTCTATATTTTTTAAATGGGGCTGAATAAGTTCCCCAATGCTATCTGCCAAATCCCAGCTTCTAAGCAGACATTTAACATACCAGTTCACAACACATTTTCCTTGAACCGCAGGGATGTCTCAAAATAACTGAGTGCTTCATTACATATGAAGAATATGCAAATCTGTTTAATTAATACAAAGTGGCCTATGATGATAAACTTCCCAGACAAAAGAGGTCATCAAATTGATTATTTATCTCGAGACACAGTCAACATATAAACAAACAAAGAGAATTCCCCAAGTGTACCATTATCACATTAAGCAAATGGGAACAATTTGTAATGTTTGAATCATTTTGACTCATTAATGGAGAATCAACTTTACTAACATCAACCCGATAAGGTGTATATATTATATATTAATGCTGTCAATCGATTAAAAAATTTAAAATCGCGTTAATCACAGTCATGGACTGTGATTAATCATGATTAATCACAAATTTAAAATACTAGGATTCACCTGTAACTGTGTTGAAAAAGAAATGCATGACAAACTAGTTTAAGGAAACAACCTTTCACACTTCTGCCAGCTATGAGACATAATCCTTACTATTCTTTATCATTATTCTTTTGTTTTTATTCAGCCATTATCAGCCTTTAAACTGGCAATAAAACGTTTACCAAGCCACATCGCTTCAATCCCAGTATACATTTACCCAACTATTATCAAAAGCATTTCTAAATAAATACAACAAAACATTTTCTTGCGACCTTACATTAAGTATTATGACAAAATGCATTATAAAGAAGAATTGGACCTGTTCTGCAGCTGCATTAAAGCTAATATTAGCATCATGCTTCATAAGACAATTTATGAGATTAAAAGCACACTTTTACTCAGAACTTACTTCAAACCACCATCAAGTGTTTGTAATGACTTCTTTTACGATCTCATGTGGAATTTGGTCGTTTACTGTTGTTAAAATATGCCATTTATATCACTGCACAAATTAGCATTTCAGATGTACACATTCACTCAAGAATATCACATACAAATATCCTATCGTAATCGTGTGCTTATTATCTTATATAATCTATAGTGGCTGTTGTCATGTTTATTTCTGCTTTGTAAAAGCGTTAACGTGCTCTGCTGGAACTCACGTTGTTTGTGATGCTACAACCGCCTCTCCGTTTTTAAGTTGCCAGGGATACATTCCAAGTATAATACACATTAGTAAAAGGATCTTTTTTAATTTTTATTTGTCTATATACACCTTGGACGGCCGTGGTAAAAGTAGCCCAAAAAAACGCAACTCACGGCTCTGTAATTTTTTCCCGCAACTGTATTTTCAAAATAGCCTACTTGCGCCATTACCCTGGCAACACTGGTTCACTGTACCCTCATCACACAATGATAGATAACCTTCCCGCGCTGCGATGACGGCAAGAAGTTGGGGTCAAACCTCAAAGATTAATTTGCGTTAAAAAAATATTAAACGCGTTAAAATTTTTAGATTAATCACATGCGTTAACGCTGACACCCTTACACACATATATATATATATATATATATATATATATATACACATACATACATACAGTGGTGTGAAAAGTGTTGGCACCTTCCTGATTTTTTTAAATTTTTTTGCAGTTTGTCTCACTTTAATGTTTCAGAACAAACAAATTTAAATATTACTCAAAGATAACACAAGTAAACAACATGCAGTTTTTAAATAAAGTTTTTTATTATGAAGGGAAATCAAAATCCAAACCCACATGGCCCTGTGTGAAAAAGTGCTTGTCCCCTAAACCTAATAACTGGTTGTGCCACCCTTTGCAGCAACAACTGCAATCAAGCGTTTGCGATAATAACTGGCAATGAGTCTTTCACATCGCTGTGGAGGGATTTTGGCCCTCTCTTCTTTGCAGAATTGTTTTAATTCAGCCACATTGGAGGGTTTTCGAGCATGAATGGACTGTTTAAGGTCATGCCACAGCATTTCAATTGCATTTAAGTCCAGACTTTGACTTGGCCGCTCCAAAACCTTAATTTGGTTTTTCTTGAGACATTCAGAGGTGGACATGCTGCTGTGTTTGGGATCATTGTCCTGCTGCAGAACCCAAGTGCACTTGAGCTTGAGGTCACAAACTGATGGCCAGACATTCTCCTTCAGGATTTTCTGATAGAGAGCAGAATTCATGGTCCCATCAATTATGGCAAGTCATCCAGGTTCTGAAGCTGCAAAGCAGCCTCAGACCATCACACTACCACCACCATGTTTGACTGTTGGTATGAGGTTCTTTTTATGAAATGCTGTGTTGGTTTTACGCCAGATGTAACGGGACACACACCTTCCAAAAGACGAGCCTTTGTGTTCTTTTTGGTCAGCAATGGCTTTTGCCTTGGAACTCTCCCATGGATGCTGTTTTTGCCCGGTCTCTTTCTTATTGTTGAATCATGAACACTGACCTTAATTGAGGCAAGTGAGGCCTGCAGTTCTTTTAGATGTTGTTCTGGATTCTTTTATGACCTCCTGGATGAGTCGTCTTTGTGCTCTTGGAGTAATTTTGGTAGGCCGGCCACTCCTGGGAAGGTTCACCACTGTTCCTAGTTTTCTCCATTTGTGGATTATGGCTCTGACCATGGTTTGCTGGAGTCCCAAAGCCTTAGAAATGGTTTTATAACCCTTTCCAGACTGATACATGTAAACTATTTTGTTTCTCATCTGTTCTCGAATTTCTTTAGATCGCGGCATGATGTGTTGTTCTTTAAACATGCTTCACATGTCAGACAGGATCTATTGAAGTGATTTCTTGATTCAACAGGTCTGGCAGTAATCAGGCCTGGGTTTGGCTAGTGACATTTAACTTAGCTTTCTAAAATAATGTGGTTAATCACAATTCTTTCAAGATTTAATAGGAGGGGGCAAGCACTTTTTCACACAGGGCCATGTGGGTTTGGATTTTGTTTTGTTTTTAAAAACTGCATGTTGTGTTTGCTTGTGTTATCTTTGATTCATATTTAAATTTGTTTGATGATCTGAGACATTAAAGTGTGACAAACAAATATAAAAATCAGGAAAGGGGCCAACACTTCTTCATACTACTGTATGTGTATAAGCAAACAACTATGTGCTATACTATAACTATAAGTGCTGTCAATCGATTAAAAAAAAATTAATTGCATGTTTTTAATCCCACCTAACATTAAACTTTTTAAATATACTTTTATATTGCAATAATTTCACATTTAATCTTCAAATTAAATGTAGAAACAACAAAGACAGTATATTTTTAATATTTGTTTAAATTGCATCATTTTTTATGACTGAAGGCCAGTATCACTGATACCAATACTACTGATGACTCTATAAAATTGTTATTTTTTTCCTAATATTTAACCATTGACTATAGCCATTACAGTATAATTGAGAGCAATCAATTTGAATATTTATTAGACTTTAATAAAATAACTTAATTTAAGTGAACTTTAAACAGTCTTCACAAACACATTATAACAAATGTAATATTTAGCTACCTGTGCCCTTCAGCAAGTAGGAAATACAGAAATTGAATAAAGTTATCAAACACTAAATTCTAAATTAAATATGCTAAATTGAAGCTATAAAAGTTATTGATTTCCTCTTTTTTTGTTGTTCTTTGATGAACAGACATCACAGCAGCTGGGTTATTTTGGTTGATGTTTCTTTAAGAGCTGCCGCTTCTGAACATGACGCGGATCTCACGGATCGTATTTTCTCTCAACTCTCTTTCCCTATCCCTTTCCTGACCCACTTCAGGTCTTAAAGTCTCTATTAATGAGCGGACGAGTTGAATCGGGTGTTAGATG
Organism: Acrossocheilus fasciatus; assembly: GCA_036784905.1. Lineage (NCBI taxonomy): Eukaryota > Metazoa > Chordata > Actinopteri > Cypriniformes > Cyprinidae > Acrossocheilus > Acrossocheilus fasciatus. Next base: position 5,512,957 of record JAXUIB010000026.1, on the reverse strand, counting down.
AGGAGACAGTGCTGGGCTGCTCCAGGACAGTTTTGAACTGAAACTGAAAAAATTAAATCGCCTGCGTTAACATGCTAATTTTGACAGCCATTACTACTACCTGTTTAAGTGTCACACTGGTAACTGGACCTCAAGTCATACTGACACATTAATACAAAATAACTTGCATTTAAAATTTTGTTAGCTAATCGATGCATCAAGGCTGAACAACCACCATGTAGAACAGGACAGGACTGGGACAAAATTTCAGTCCAGGAAATCTAACACTCATCCAGGCCATCCCATACACCCACAACAAATTCTGAAACCACGAACAACCCTATTTTTTGCATAGCCATCACATTTAAAAAAATAATAATTAAAGGCCGTACAAAATAATTAAAGGTTCACTTTTGAACTACACCTTCACTTCCATTTTCCTTTTCATTCTATTCGTTTTCCATGATATCTCTATCTCTGTATTTACTTTTTTTCACTAATTTTCTTATACCTATCACTTTTCCCATCAGCCATCTACTGTTATGAACAGAACTGTCTCCACCTTGTTGCAAAAACAACCACCTCATTGCATTCTGTTTGCAATAACATAACTTTATTTTAGTTCAATTTAAAATATTACATTATAACCATGTGTTGCTGTTTTATCTTAAATTGACTTAAATACTATAGATTTAACAAAACTATGTTTTATAAATGGTCTAAATGTCAAAATTAGTACAATAATAATTACATCATGACAATATCTTTACAGAAAAATCCTAATACTGAACATGTCATTATATTATCATGTCATTTTTCTCTTACCAAAATTAACCAGGGTTTATTACAGTAAAAGTATAGTAACCATGTTTTTTTATAAAATTATTTAAAAAAATTTTTTTTGCTAAATTATTACTGTAACTTTACAGTAGATGATGTCATTTATATTACAGTATTTTGAGTGATGATAGTAATTTAGTTTAGTTTACAGTTTTATTAATCCTCTGGCTGCTACTGCTAAGAGTTGCTAGCAGTTTAATGCTTAACTACTGTAAGTAAACAAAAGACAAAACTACAGTAGCCAAAACTACTGACCTGCACTTGAAGTCCTGAACAGCTAAGTAATTTTGCCTCTCTGATCCACTACATCCTCGAGTCACTTACATTGATTACTCTGATAGAAACCTTTCGGCGGAGACACGGAGCGCATGCGAGCCGAATCGCGCTGCCAGTAAAGACCAACCCATTCATTCGATTTATTATCGAATGATGATCCATCAAATGCAGATTAAATCTAAAGTAATGAGCCTGGTTTGAAAATGCAAGAAGTAAAAAGTACAGATATTTGTGGAATAATTTAAGGAGTGAAAGTAAAAAGTATTCAGAAAAATAAATAGAGGAGTAAAGTACTGATACCAGAAAAGTGCAGTAACGAAGTACTTTGTTATAGTATTGTACTGTACAAATTAGGATCACATTATTACTGCAAACAAACAAGCAAATACACCCTTCTGAAATAATCAGTCTCCCTCATGTAGCTCAATATTTACTGGTATCCTGACAACAGAAGGGGCTGGCTAAATATTTGGAAGATGCTGATGAGAATTACATTTGCGCCATGATCTGCATTAGTATGAAGGCCACTTGAGTGGGAGTCATTTAAATTCCACACAGCCGTCGCTGTATACAGTGCGATGAATCTGTGGCTTTTAAAGCTTCTCTCTCCTATGCTGCAGCTGAAGCTATCTATCTACCTATCTATCTATCTAGCTATCACACTGTACTGGTGGATTCCAAGTGGTCTGTAAGTTGATTGGCTGATTACAGTGTTTTTTTGTTTTTAATGGCCACTGAGCAACACTATGATGAAATGGCAGATATTTATTGAAAGTACAGCAAAAACATGAGATACTTCCTTTAGAAGCAGATGGCTAGTATGCTGTAATTTTCAAAGCTACTAATTACAGTTCTCGCGAACGAGAGGTTCAGTCTGCGTCACACATTTAATCAGTGTTTCATGTCAACGTTGCGTGTTCAGGCTTGCTGATGTCTGGACTGCAGGCCAGGTGTTTGCGCAAAACTTTTTTGTCAGCAGTTGGGTGATAAACAGTAATTTCGACTGTTGTCAGTGATTCATCATAAAATTTATGTAAAATGGACAAATTAACCAGCTAGCAGCAGATGGAGGGTGGGAAAAACCGAGATGTGGATGCCAAAAGGGAAGGATAAAGTAATGTAATGATGTCTCAGAATGACAGTGAGAACATGGGTAACAGCTTAAAAGAGGCAAGATGAGTGACAAACTGTTCAGATGCATGTCAGTCCAGAACTGCAGCGAAAGCAGTGGGCAAAACTGCATCTGCTTAAACTGCTCACAAATGTTTTACTTGCTGGAGCGAGAAGAAGATTTAGAGGGAATGTGTGTGTTGATGAGGTGGTCGATCTTTTTTAATGTTAAAATATTTTCTCTGGTCACAGTTTGAAGGGATGGTTCACCCAAAAATGTAAAGTCTTGCCCTCAAGTTGTTTCTTTCTTCTCTCGAGCACAATAGAAGATATTTTGAAGAAACAGTTGATGGTAGCTATTAATTTCCATAGTACGGGAAAAAAAAATTCTGTGGGAGTCAATCAACTGTTTGGTTACCAACATTCTTCAAAATATCTTGTGTGTTCAGCAGAAGAAAGAAACTGATACAGATTTAGAACAACTTGAGGGCAAGTGAATGATGACAGAACATAAAGTTTAATATGCAGAAGTAATTTTAAACTGTACTGTTTATCACAGCATTTCATCAAAGTAACAGTGATACAACCAATGGTGTGGGTGGGACATTCCGCTTTGTTGACCGATGAAAGACGAAAAGTCCATTTGGTTACAATGAAGGCATAGAAAATGCATATTTGACCCTTTGTTTAGGTGGTGTGTGCACACCAAAAGCAAATTTAATTATTAAAGCGAGTAGATTATATATAAAGTCGATGCAAAGACACATATTCGCGATATTAGCATAAATAAATAAAAAACCTCAAGCTCACTAAAATAAACAGTCACTGATTAAATAAGAATAAGAAACTAATAACAATCAATAGGGGGAAAAAACTACTGTAAATACTGTAAATAAGAAATGCTACATACATTGTATAAAGTAATCAAATGTATAAAAACACTGCATATTCTTGACTGTGTAAATTAAATATACATTTCTTCTTATTAAAGTTACAAAAGTGTTTTAATCAAGAGCAGTGAGAGATGTTCTCTCTTTTGTTATTTGATTAACATGAATGACTGCTGTCACTTTAAGAGCTGCCCGGATCCAATATACTGTGTTTACACCTGTTTTCTTTCAGTTACAGTAAGACCTAAATTACTGTGTTTATGAGGATACTAACAAAGACGGGCATTTTAACACATATTTGTGTTAATTTGTTTGTATTTAACCATTCAAGGCCTATAAAGCGGCAAAAATAACTTCTATACTCCTGCACTATGAGCACCATCTTCATGTGCACATATAGCGAAATGAGTACTCTTTCGCTGTTGACTGTGTTTCAATGCCTTAAATTAACCTGTTTTTAAACCACATAGCTTAATAACGCATGCAAACGATAAGTTTTCATGACCACGTAGCACAAGTCATGTGAGCGTGTAACCACAATAGAGACGATAGTTAAAAATCCCTACCGGTTGACAGATTTCTACCAGTTAATTCTTTCTACCGGTATATCGCCCATCCCTAGTGCTAGCAACACCAATGTAATGGGTTTGATGCCCAAAGAATGCATGAACTGATAAACTGTATACCTTGAATGCAATGCAATTTGGATAAAAGGATCTGCGCCAAATGCATTATTGTAAAACAACCGTTTTAGTTGCTTGGCCTTTTGTTTTTAAAGATGCATAAATTAAATCTGTATTATATATGTTTTGTTACATGTTGAGTCAAAAATTCTGCTTCAATATATGAGACTACAGTACATGGTGTTCTAAAACGTGTTGGTTTTTAGATAAAGTTTGTTATTACATAAAGAAATATGCCCTGAGTTGTCTTTACAGTCAGTCTGAAGGTGAGGTTTGTTTTAGTAGAAATTAACTGGAGGTATTTGTCTTAGAACTTTAAATGGACCACTAAATCAAAGACTTTGCTTCTTTGATGGAGACTTCAAATGGAGATCCCTAGTGGACAACCAAACCATCTGGCCTGATTGGAGTTGCTTGATGGTGATGGTTTGTTTGGATCTTCTGACTGAGAACAGCTTGGACATATGCTGCCTCCCAAATCTGTTGGCTTTATCAATATTCGTTAACACAGATGATTAGCTGGACTGGGTAAAAAGAGGGGACCGTATCCCAGGAGTTAACATAAACTGATTCATCTCATGTCATAGCAAGTGGAGTGACAGATTTGGAAAGTTGGTGTTGGGAAGAGTCCCCCCCCCCCCAATTGCTTGTTGTGAGTCATCATTCTCTCACCAGTTTCACTATTGATGCTAAAATGACCAGCTTACAATGATTTTTACTATCTTTTGATCAAATAAATGCAGTCTTGGTCAGCATAAAAGACTTCTTTCAAAAACATTTAAAAATCTTTCAGACTCCAAATGTTGTGTGTAGCGTGTTCAAAACACACTTACTTATATCGTGCCTGGAAGTGCTCTTGTACAAAGCTGTGACACACACCAGGCTGTGTCTGTGGCGGGGTCAGGGTATCAGAGACAGGCTTTTCATCGCCTCCTTCTTGACCCTGAAACAAAAACAAAAAGGTCATGTAGACATTTAGATAGACGGGCCTTACTGGACACACTTTCCAGGTGTTAATGAATATATTGACCTGATTTCAGCGAGCCAATATTGCACTCTCATTCTTACAGTTTGTTTGAAGTTTTACACTGGTAGTAGTGAACTTGACAACAGCTTAAAGAAAAACAGGAGGATAAAACCCACAGGGAAAGGCGATACACTCTTCTCAAGGGCAAAAAACAAGATGGTTCAGATCGTATACTGACTTAGGATTTTATGTCAGACAGAGAGAGAGAAAGAGGAAGGTGTATAAACTACAACTGATTGAAAAGTTTCAACCGGTTTCATCATCAGATGAAAGCAGAGTCGTAGCCACCGAGACCTAAACGAATTAACAATTCTACACACCTTGTATAATATAACCATTATCTGAGGACTTTTAACCACAGTCAGACAACATCATGCATTATTGCATTATTGATACACCCATTGCAATGCTGACTACAAAAACAATGCATTCTTCATTTGAACTTTAATTCTTCTATGATGGAGAATCTAATAAATTAATATATTTAAGTAATAAATAATATAATATAATTAATTACACAATGTGATGATTAATTCATTGAATTAATTGCAAATTCACACATCAAAAAGATATTACAAAAAGCAGTTTTATGAGAGAAATATTTTATTTGATTAAACAGAATTTATTACTGTATGACTTATTTAGATATATTTACAGACTGTTTATTGCAGCTCAGAGGTAGCATGAATGCATTTACACTGAAATTACAATTGCATAAATATAATAACTATGTTGTGTCTGAAATATAACAAAATATTAACTTTTTATTTATTGAATTATTGCATAAAATCAATATCACCTTAGCATAAAATCAATAACAATGCTATTCAGGCCAAAAACAGCACTTGTGTGATACTGCACTCGTTGCATGTGTCATATTGTTTAACTACAGTATTTCATATGCTAGAAATATGAGACAACAACTCATAAAACTCATATCTTGGATATTAGTGGCATATAACTGAATTATACAGGTTAAATCACAGTGAGTTGTTGCCCTGCCTCACCTTCCTCACCAATCAAATGTATGAAATGTAAGATGACCTACGTACTGTAGATCTAATAGCATAGATTTCTTACACTTATATTTCTGACTTGTTTTTTTTTTTAATGGCCATAGGATTAGCTTTTTAATGATTTAAAAAAAACAAGTAGGTCAAGGCTCTGTCAAACATAAATCTGTAAATACTCCCTTAAAGTTAGATCACACAACTCAGACTTTTACTAGCAGCTTAAGCAAAATACTTTGAAGCGTATTGTCCTTATCAAAGCTTTGCAGTTCGATTCAGTCGGTTGGCTCTTTTCAAAGGAGTCTGGCAAAGCAAAGGGTTTGAGAAAGACACTCCCCACGATTCCTCGCTGTCAGCTGAGTCACGTCTGCCCCCTCACTGACAATCTGAAAGCTTTGGAAATTTATGGTTGGAAAGTTGTTTTACATGCAAAAACTAGAAACACAGCAAACTCCTGACTATAAAGTCCATTTTTTCCAGTGTATAATGGAAACTTTTCCTTTGATAATACACCACCCAAGAGTTTAAATAAAAGGGAGAGTTCATTCACCTCCTTTTTTTGACCCAAGAACGTGCTGTCTTTATTTTCTCCCTTTTCTATGTTTCTTAAATAGCCACTCTTGTTTTTAATACCACTACCCGTTTCTCTCTTTCCCTCTTTATGTTCTAGTCTACTTAATACTCCTTAGCTAATAATTAGGGCCTTGAGTTTTATGCAGAATTGTACTCCAGAGCACAAAGAGGAACAAATCCTCTTTCTCTTCCTCTTTCTAAAGGCTTGAGATTCAGTGGCGTCATTGAAGTAATTGCAGAACTTTGAGTCCAGTAATTTTTAGAGTTAAAAAAAGAGCAGTGTAGCGCTGCTACTCTCTCAGAAAAAAAGTACAAAAGCTGTGGTAACTTTTCAACAGCTACACATTTTTACACCTGTAACATTAGATATGAGCAATATATAGTAATATTCAGTGTTGGGGATAACGCAATACAAGTAATGTAAGTTATGTAATCAGATTACTTTTTTTCCAAGTAACAAGTAAAGTAACATTACTTTTTAATTAACAAGAAAATATTTGAGTTTAAGTAAGTAACGTGAATCGTATCTAATTCATTCCAGTCTCATTGATCCTAGTGAATCTGTTTGTCATCTTTCATATGTAGCATTGAAAAATCGGATGTGTTCCAGTGAATCAGTTCAAAACCCCTCAATATTTCTGTGGCAAAAACATAAGATTCCTATTGAATTCTGCATTATATCTTTTGGTAGCTATTTTATTGTTTCTATCTTGTATTGTAGCAAAATACTTTTTTTAAACAAGTATTTTGACTGTAGTTCAACTATTTTGAAGCTGCAGCTTGTCAAGCTACAAGCTACTCATAACTCATATAAGCAAAATAATTATTTTACTGCAGGATGTACAGCAGAGTGTCTCTAATGGAATTTTAATTATCCTGATTTTGCAAATAATAAATTAGTAGTGCATTTTGCAGCATCAAATTTATGGCTGCTATCTAAGAAGAGAAGTTTTTCCCCCTTAGTATCCCTGTGATCTCCACTGAGAGCCCAGCACTAAGTAAGCAGGTCCCACAGGCAACACCATGAAATGTAGTGCTGTATACGGATACACATTCCATTGTTATCTGTGTAGGGCAAAAAGGAGGAAAAGACTTCAGGCCATTATTCAACAAGTGGGCTTATCACTTCACTAAATTCTTCTGCCTGCCCTAGCCTGGTTAATGAGTGTCAAGGTCTCAGAAGATAAATGCTCCCATACCCTTAGTAGGGAATGTGTCTTTTGATAGTAACTCAACTACTGCTGGAGAGACAGAACCTACAGTCCGAGGATGCATGTGTGAATTGATTTAACTGAATTATAACGATTACGTGATCAAATTAAATCACAAAATATTTACCTATCTTACAGATTTATAAACGTGACATGACTCTGTTAAAGGAATAGTTCACTCAAAAATTGGAAAATTTGCTGTAAATTTACTCAGGTTCTGCAAGATGTAGATGAGTTTGTTTTTCATTTGAACAGATTTAGAGAAATGTATCATTACACACTTGCTCACCAGTGGATCCTCTGTAGTGAATGGGTGCCGTCAGAATGAGAGTCTAAACAGCTGATAAAAACATCACAATAATCCACAAGTAATCCACGCAGTTCCAGTCCATCAATCAATGTCTTGTGAAGTGAAAAGCTGCATGTTTGTAAGAAACAAATCCATTGTTAAGATATTTTAACTTTAACCCATCGCTTATTGGCAAAATATATAAGACCTATAACGCTTCCTCCAGTGAAAAGCATCCCCTGTTCAATATCATCGAAATCCACCAACATATTTGTTTCGAACTGTTTGTTTTCGCTTGTAAATAGTGCTTGCATATTTCTCTCCTGATTCAGACAAGATTACATTTTCACTGAAGAAAGCTAAAATTATGGATAGAGGACTCATATTTTAGCTAGATATTATGAACTTATTACAAACATGCAGCTGTTCACTTCACGAGAGTCGTGTGGATTACTTGTGTATTATTGTAATGTTTTTATCAGCTGTTTACACTATCAATCTGACGGCACCCATTCACTGCAGAGGAACTATTGGCAAGCAAGTGATGTAATGCTACATTTCTCCAATTTTTTTCCGATGAAGAAACTCATCTACATCTTGGACGGTCTGAGGGTGAGTGCATTTTCAGCAAATTTTCGTTTTTTGGTTTAGATATTCCTTTAATCTGTTTGCATTTACAGTCACAGTGCATTTTAACAAACCTACTGTACCTCTGAGTTTGCTCTGTGAGTTTAATCAACATACCTTGCTATAATCAGTCTCGATGGCACAGACAAACACACTGTGATTAAATTAAAGGACATTACGAATAAATTAAAAGCCTGGTTGATCTTAATTTTTTCAGTACTGTATATTGTTCATGCTTCAGAAAGAATGAGACTGACATCAAAGTCTTTGGTGGACCTACAATGCGAACCTTGTTTTGAATAGAGGAGGTTGTGGATGAGTGAACTGGTGGGAGAGTAGGAGAGCCCAGGCTGCTTGTAACACGGCCAAATGTACCCGGTGCCAAAAGGTGTCGTTTGAAAATGGCAGGTTGGGCAGCACTTTGATGTCCTGCATCTGGCGCCTTTAAGTGAGTGTGTTTAATGACAGCTTCATCTTTAACCGTGTCATGACCAGTAAGAAGGTTCTCACTTCTCCTGACACCTTAATGCTGTCACAATTGATATAGATCAATGATTTTGCTTTGCAACTATTAATACAACTAGCTGAAAGTATAAAAACAACATGCAGTCCATCTCGGCAATGGTCACCTATAAAATGGTATCATTGTTCACGTACCATCATTTAGTTTTATACAAATTAAAAACAAAATGAAACCGGGAATCCATGCGATTTGGAATTTCACATGAGGGTGAAAGATTTCTGCATGCAAATTTTGCAGTGCATTCATGCATATTCTCTGTATTGCCCAACTGAAAGCTGCTTGGTTACTTCATACATTACATGTATATCACTATGAAATCCATTCTATTTTTTTAACCATCCTTTCTATTTGATTTGTTTGTATATTTCTATTAATCAAAAAGCATGTCTAACCAATTTAATTCATAAAACTTTACATGTAACATTTCTATATTTATTTTAAAATAATAGGGCCCTATGAAATGTTTTTTTTTTTTTTTTTTTTTTTTTCCATCAGAAATTCTGTGTTGTCCATTTTAAAATTTTTCTGGATTTCTGATTTAATACAAAGTTATTATTAAAAAACAGTGGTAATCAAATAAAACCATTAAACATTAACAATTTGTTCTAATATTTTAAAAAATGTAATCAAATGAAAATTTGAAAATTCCATTTATTTGTGGCAAAATACTGCCCAACAGACGTTTACTGTTAAAATTAAAACATGAAAGAAATTTTTTAATATTTTTTACAATAATTTTAATAATATTCTTATTATTACTTTAAGAATTACATTTGATTAAATGGTGGAAAACTCATGAATCCAGTCATATTTTAAAGTATGAAGAGGAATGTCATATGGAATTTGGTAAATCCCAGTTTTTTTTTTTACTGTTTCTCAGTCAAAGGTTTTTCGCATTGAAAAAAATCATATGTTATTGGCAATAGACAAAGGATCTTTTTTGTCTACAAATTTTCACAGAAATTTCTTCTGTTTTTTTATATTAGATTCTCTTCAGAAGAATTGGCATAAGTCAAATGGACTGCTTTTATGGTGTTTTGCCTGAAAAATGTTAACATTCATTTTTGGGGTCAACTATTCCTATAAAGCTCTGTTGCAAGGGAGATTCAGTTCACGGGGCAAACAAGAACTGGTCTAAGAAACTGAAGTAAGGCCAGTATGTAGATTTGTTCTGCAATTATTAGCATATACAGTACATGCATTTCTGCAAGCTTGCACAGCTCTCCTTTTAATTAAAGCACTGTGACATTAAAAATGAATAGGAGAAACGATATTTTAAATTAGCAAATAGGTGAAGCAGGCTGTTTTTCCTCTGATCATTTGTTCTCAGTCGTTACATTCTATCCTCTGCCAGTGTAATTCTGGCTGAGCTGCCTAAATCAGCCTGTGAGAGACGTTTTCAGCTGTATTTATGTCCAGTCTTTCATCCTTCTGCAGTCTTGAGTGTCAGCAGGCATACCCGTCAAATATATGTAGAAGAAACTGCACTTTGCTGGGAAGATACAGGTTTGAAAACTATCTGAAAAGTCTAGTCGGGCAATACATGCTGTCACAACAATGGCGTTACGATGAATAATTCACAAGCCTGATCAGACAGGTGAATGCATACCTTGTGAAGCGATAGATTCATTGCATCTGTTGTAGCGGTCGCAACACAGCGTGGCCCAGATAAGCAAAAAGAGCCTTTTACAACACTTAAACATAGAAACACACACACGTCCAAACGTACACCGGAAGCATTAATGAATAATGGACATCCCACTCCTCAGAGAATGACTACCTGCTGGGCTCTAAACTATAAATATCCCCCTTTTAAAGGATGGAGAAAAATAGGGATGAACTACTTGCGCCCTAGAGGAGATCTTGCTCACACACTCTGTCGTCGCACTAATCTTACAATAGAAAGCTTGTAAGTCTAAGCAACTCTACAAGAAGTAACTAGTGAGTAATGGAGTAAAAGTACTGCAGTGCCCCTAAAACTGTTTCAACAATAAAGAAATATACAAATACACTTTACAAGCTAAACATTTAACACAAATAAATAAATACATTTTAAAAACAACACATTGGTTATACTGATGCGTGATAGGACATTAATTAATTTTTGATTTAATATTAATTGTAAATGCTAATTTCTCTTTTTTTTTTTTTAGATTTGATAACATTTTGTTTGTTAAAAAAATCTTTAAAAAAAAATGATTTAATAACACTGTGAAATGTAATATTTAGCAACTTTCACACTTTACATCATAATGATGTAATGCTTAAATTCACTTGTAGCATTTATTTTTGAATTTTTTTTTTTTTTTTTTTTAGATAAAGTTTAGAATTTTAATATCTGTAATTTATTGGTTTTTGGCCATAATTAATAAAAAATAAGAAAATTATTGTCTTGCTGGTATCAGTCAGAACTGTACCATTAAAGCTTATTTTTAATAGAAAAGTGTTTTTACTAATGCATGAATATACTAGTATTGTTATTGGATATTTAATTGTAAAGGATCTTTTCCCCCTATTTTAACTTATGACATTATTTCATTTTTATTAAAGTTATCTATAAAAACACTATAAGAATACTGTGAATTGTTATCATTAGAAAATCATAAAAATATTAATTTATCACACTTATAAAGATGTGATGCTTAAATTCACTTGTAGCATTCTCTTTGATTTTATATTTTCTTATTTAATGCTATGACATTCAGACAGCTAAGGGATAGTTCACCCAAAAATGAAAATTAGCCCATGATTTACTCACCCTGAAGCCATCCTAGGTGTATATGACTTTCTTCTATAGATGAATACAGTTGGAGTTATATTAAAAATGTCCTGGCTCCTGTCCAAGCTTTCTAATAGCAGTACATGCGGATTTTGAAGCCCAAAAAAAAAAAAAAAAGTGTTAGTTAATAAATCCATCATAAAAAGTACTCCACATGGCTTCGAAGCAATGCGTTTGTATGAGAACAATATCCATATTTAAAACTCTATACACCGTAATCTCTAGCTTCCACTAACTGTCTTAGACGTGTTCATGAGAGAGTGGCGTTCCAGCGGATGACGCAGGACGTATAGGCATAGCGTAAGCTCCGGTGAGAAGAGACAAACGTGGAAGCACAGAGGAGAGAGAGCAAAACAAAACACCGCTCACAAATTAGAAGTACAAATCTAGGATTTGTAAAGAAAAATGTCGGAGGATTTCGAACAAAACTTGGTTCTAGTGAGACTAGCATATTCTCACCGGAGCTTAAGCTACACCTACATCATCCACTGGAACGCCACTCGTGAACACACGGTTTTAAATATGGATATTTTTCTTACGCAAATGCATTGATTCGCCTCAGAAGGCCTTTATTAACCCCCTGGAGCCGTGTGGCGTACTGTTTATGATGGATAGATGTACTTTTTTGGGCTTCAAAATCTCAACCCCCATTCACTGCCATCATAAGCAATGGAAGAGCCAGAACAACATTTTTAAATAGCGGTATAACTCTGATTGTATTTGTCTGAAAAAAGAAAGTCATATGCACCTAGGATGGCTTGAGGGTGAGTAAATCACAGGGCAATTTTCATGTGGGTGAACTAACCCTTTAAGTCTCCAAATCAATGGGAGGCGCCATATGTGCCCTCTCACTGTTGTCTACATTACTTCCACATTTCTTACAAAATTTGTTTGAGTAATTTCATGAGGAAATAGAATAACGAATGAGTTAATATAGGTGCATGTAGTCTGCATAGTTGTGTTTGCATTCCTCCCCTTTAGGCAATTAAGCATTAACCACGTAAATATACTGTGGTAAAACAGGGCAGGCGTTTAATTAAAAATAATTATGTCCAGTCAGTCTGTCAGAGACAGTTGTTAAATGATATGTCTGGAGCTGTGGATGTTTGCCTTGCTAATGTTAGCATTGCTCAGTCAGAATGTAAGCAAGAGAGCGATGGAAAGACTAGCGTTAGAGAAGATGTGCTGACTGAGCAGAGTCAGTGTTTATACTAATTCAACTGTGTTTTCATGTGCATCAGTCCAGTGTAATTACAAGATCTAAACATATTTAAACCATAGAAGATTTTCACCTTTCTCCTCTGGTAAAAATCTACACGTATAGTTCAAGACTTGTGAGACAAATGTTCAAAAAGGGTCATTTATATTAATGATTGAAAGGTGTTATGTGGTCCACTCTTAAATACCGTATGTACAATACTGTTCTTTACAAGTTTCTTAATTGGGCAACCAGATACATTTTAGGACAATATGAATCTTGAATATCTCCTAGAATAGTTAAGAACTAACTAAAGCCTAACTAAAGAATAGGCTTTTGTTGACATTGATCAAATTTTATTGGTAAAAGACTACACCGTTAGACATTTCTGTAATTTCCGCAGTTATTTACTGTATATCACCCAGTATAATACTGCAAATTCCCTTTACAGTAAATAACTGTAATACCCTTTGCATCATGGGAATTTTCTGTGACGTCAGACCCCACATACAGAGACTTACTGAATTTTTTTAAAATTGCTGTATACTATATTTGCTGTGACGACCTCTTTGGCGCAATTCTATTGAGGCTGTTTTATTTTCCTCATTTCTTACATTTGGATTGACACGATTTGCCCTGCACAGTGTCTACAACGCCGCAGCAGCTTGAGAATGACTACTGGACGTGTTACATCGCTTGTAATGATGGGAAAACTTCGTGTCAGAAACAGCGTGAGCGCTTGGAGTACTACTGTACATCAGAAATATACCGGGGCATCACTTTACTGTCCGATTCCACTGTAGCTAGTATATATAATGGGTCCTTTTATCGAGTCGTGCCGCCTCACTCGTGTCCGAGTTGAACCCACGAGAGTGGAAGAGCTCCGGAGAACATCTGCGCTGTGTGTCGATGCACCTTACGTGGAGGACCTTGATAGAAATGTAGTGGGTTGAAAAGTACAATATTTGTCTTTCAAATAGTGAAGTTAAATACATACATTTCCAGAAAAAGTACAGATACTCAAAACGTACTTAAGTACAATACTCAATAAATGTACTTAGTTACTGTCCGCCTCTGTATATGACTACACCGAAAACACTGAGAGAAACTAGTGGACTTTGAGATCATAATTTCTGTTGAGAAATGAGCCCCATTTGCTGGAGCGATTCTGTGCCTGTATGTTTGTTTGGTTTGTGTCGAGATGAAATGCTTCAAATGAATATTTTAGGTGTTTAGATGCAGGGGAATCTCATTAGTGTGACTGATCAATAACATTGTGCAAACAGACAATCTCCCCATCTGTTTAGGAAGAGGAAGTGAAGCTCTGCTAAGCGAGAGCTAAGAATAGAAAGAGTCCAATAAGGACGTGCACAAAAAAAAAAAAAAGTGTCTCTTTCAAACTTCTCTCTCCCTCTGTGTCTTTCCCTAGAGGTGGGCAACAATTCATCCAGCAATGCTGTGAGACTCTGGCTTCCTACCTTGTGCTGGTTTCTATGGAGATGCCAGTGGGCAAATACACAAAGAGACACAGAGAGACGGAGATAAAGAGAGCAGGGGAAAGAAAAGCTAGTCCTCCGTGGAGAAGAGCTCTTGGCAAGCTTTCAGAACTGGATGCAGAGCAGCGTTTATTTCCTTTCAGACATCGACGAGGCGAACTGAGAGTATGCGAAATGAATAATAATGAGGGGCACTTCATGAAGCGTATTTACCTCTGTGAGGCACCTGTGACGGAATGAAAGGGAAATGAGCTCTAATGCAAGGACGGGCGCTGATTTCGCTTCTCAATCTCACTTGTCACAATTCTGAGATTTTATTGGGACCTCAGAGCATTATTAAATTAGGAAAAAGTCCCCCAAAAAGGCTGGTCGTCCATGTAAGAAATGTATGAGAAGACAGGATAAATGCAGACTCTCAATAGGGAATCGGTTCAACACTGCAGCTGGAATTGCTCTGCCAGTTCAGTGCTGAACAGGGTATGGATCATTCTCTGCATACATTATCTCAACGTTTAAGAGAAGTCGGACTGAAAGCACACTCTGAACCCAAAGTTTGTAAAGAAATCAGTGAAAGACGGAGGAGGAAGTGTCATGGTTTGCAGCAGGAGTTGGGCCTCTTATACAGCTACAAGTGCATGCAAATGTTTATCAGAACCTCCTTTAGCAACATGCAGTTCCTTCCCTGCAAGCATCTCCCAGTCAGCCAGCAATTTTCATGCAGGACAATGGCCCTGTCACACAGCAAAACAAGTAAAGATGCTAGAATCTCAGCTGCTAGAATCCAGACAGGGACCAGAACTATAGAGAGCACATCACTCCAATTTTGGGATCTCTAAACTGGCTCACTTTTAGGTTTCATACAGACTTTAAAATTCTTATGCTTACAAGGCTTGGCACCTCATTATCTATCAGAGTTTTTAAACTGTCTACACTCCTAGGCGTGATCTCCGTTCCTCTGATTCGGGCCTCTTGACTGTTCCCTCAACTCTTCTACGCACTATGGTTGTGTCACGAATCCGGATTGTGGCCTTCCGCCCAATAGCCACCAGAGGTCGCCCTTCCATCAAATTGACTCTTGCACTTCACTACTGTTGCACTTCACCCACGGACTATAATACCCATCATCCATTGCACTGACGACAGACACACTCAGCTGATTGCACTGATCACACAGCTTACATAAACCATGGACTTCCTTGCACAGATCGCCGAGTACTGTTTTGCATTTACCACTCCCCTAGTGTTAGCTGCCTTACCGAGCCATTCTGTGTTTCTGTTTTGTTCCTGTATTGTTCTGCATTTATTACTCTCCTAGTTTTATCTGCGATACGGAATCCTCTTAGTTGTCTTAGTCTCGCCTTGTCTGTTTTCTCGTGTTTTGTTTCTTGTCCGTGTTCCTGGATTAAGCCTTCGTCTTTCCGTTTGGACTCTGTTTGCCCCTGCTTGGATTATTGCTCATGTTATTGGACTACCCCTCTTCTCAAGCCCTTTGGATATAGTTCGCCGATCAAAGACCCACGCTCGCCCTAGGATTACTCTGTGTCTCGCCCATGCCATACCTGTTTGCCGTTGTTTGACCCTGCCTGTGTTTTGACCACGTCACTGTTAATAAAAGCTTTGCACATGGATCCTCACGCCTCACGTCTAGGGTTTCGTTACAGATTGACCGGGCTTTTCTTCCCTTGCTCCAAAACTCTGAATTCCTCTTCCCTGTGATATTAGATATGCAAAATCTTTTAAAATGTCTTTCCTATCTTGAAACTCACTTCTTTAAGACTTGTTTAGGTTTGACTTGTTTTTTTTGGGGGGGGGGGGGGGGGTTGTTTCTCTCTTATATTGTTTTTGTTGTTACCACTGTACTTTTTTTAAACTTTGTATCCTTTTTTATTGTAAAGCGCTTTGAGAAGTAACTTTTAAAAGGCGTTATGTAAAATAAAATGTATTATTATTATTATTATTATTATTATTATTATTATTATTATTATTATTATTATTATAATAAAGTGGTTCCTTGAATCCAGGGGTGTAAATTTCCTCTGACAGTAGGGGGGGGGGCAATAAACGTAAAATTTCTCAAGAGCAATTTTTGAAGAGGACACAAATAATACAACCAAAATTGTACTTGTAAGGATAGATATGTGTGCACAGCATTTGTACATAGCATGGAGACCATGTTTAAATATGAGTTCATGGTTCACCACGCGGTCATATTATAATTATTATTTTGCGTCATCTATAGTATTTTAGGTTTCGTCTGAAACCTAGTAAGTCTCTTTCGCATTAATTCAAATCGCATTAAGCCCACTGATCTGCCACTTAACATAATATTGAACGAAACCCAACACGTAGGTCTACAATATTAGCCTAAGATCAGTTCACACACAGGCTTATCGCTGTGTTAGTGGTAGTGGGTGACAAGCTACGGTATTAAACTTGTTAACCTTATAATAGCTCATAGAAAAAACATCGGATATCATTTTTTTTTTTTGTCATGAATAATTTGAATTTGGTAACTAGTTATAATATAGCTGGGGACTACTTTCAGGCGCTGCGTAATATCACTGCGCCTGCTGCGGCCATGGTACGGCAGCAAAGTTCCTTGATTATTACGCCGGAATGAGAGTATAGTTCCTAGCCAAATCAGACTAGAAAATCGCAACTTTTCATTTTCCGCCGGTCTTAGTACACGATATAACTACAGAAGAGTCGAGTTTTAAATAGGAC
The DNA here is from genome assembly GCA_036784905.1 of Acrossocheilus fasciatus. NCBI lineage: Eukaryota > Metazoa > Chordata > Actinopteri > Cypriniformes > Cyprinidae > Acrossocheilus > Acrossocheilus fasciatus. The sequence goes on along the minus strand of JAXUIB010000026.1, from coordinate 5,495,722 downwards.
AAATATCGAAACTCTTTGATCATTTTTGAACGCGATGCTACTGGTCTAATCGGATTCAATGATCTATGCTAAGCTATGCTAAAAGTGCTATCGCCAGACCCGGAGACCGGCTGAATGGATTCAAAAACGGTAAAACTCTACTTATTAACTCTGGGGGAGTTGGAGAATGAGCCTATTTCCAAAAAAAGTGGAGTGTTCCTTTAAAGAGAAAGAATCATTTCACCCGATGTTTAAAGAGAATAAAATAGCTTTGACAGCCTAAGTTACTTTCACATAACTAACTTGCTCTCTCTCACCGGAGTGACCGGACTCGTGTGTGTGTATCGGTAAAGAAGGAAAGCATGCAGTGGACCAAACCACTGTGAGGAAAGGGAGGGGGAAATCAAAACATTTCCTAACTTAAAACGTTTTTTTTTGCGTTTATTTTGTTTTACTACTCACACAGTTATTTTAAGTATATGTCCATTATATTATTTTCAATACACAGAGTCGCTTGTAATGATATTTTTAGGGGGGACAAGCCTGAGATAGGGGGGGTCCTGTCCCCCCCGTCCCCCCCCGGGATTTACGCCTATGCTCGAATCTGAAAACACTAAAATAATGAAATGTCCAGGCCAGAATCCTGATCTAAACCTGATTGAAAATCTCTGGAAAATCCTTGGTGACAAAGGTATGGGTAAGAAACCCACTACAGTCACCAAACTATGCAAGAGACTGGAAAAAGAGTGGACCAAGATCACACCACAGCATTGTGAGAAACTAGTAATATCCTGCGGCCGCAGATATGCTGAAGTCATTCAAAGATTATATCTAACATATTTATACATAATAATATTATTATTCTATATTCTGTGTGTTCCTAGTTGTCGGATAGCGCTAATGTAATCCTCTGAGCTGGTGTTGCTCTCCAAACTGATGGAAAAACACTTGAGCCACTAGTACAACATTTCTAGCAGTGTGCTGCCAAGTCGAAAGGCTCACCTCACAATCTTAAAAATAAAGATTCCAAAAGAGAAAGTAAAAGAAGAACATTTGTGATGAACATTTAAATAATCTAAAGAGTATTTTTAATCTAAAAAAAAAAAAATAAAAAAAAAGTGAAATGGAAAGATTCAATGGATGTTAAAGGTTCTTCATGGAACCATCAATGCCGATAAAGAATTGCCGAAGTGCAGACTGTACAACTCGCTCTGGCGTTTCTCTGCTCAGGTAATTTGGATTGCACTACTTCTATACCGTCTCCCTGGGTGGTTTCAGAAATTCCCTGATATGCCGGACATCCAACACCAACCCCTTTGTTTTGCAGATGTTCAGCAGCAGGTGGTTTTCCGCACACCAGAAGTCCTCCAGCAGCTTCCTCAACTCTGACTCATCTCCATTACTGATGTGTATACTCCTATGTCCACAGTCCACAGAAAACATCTGCAGGTGGCACGACCTAGTGTTACACTGCTAGACTGGGACTGAAAAAAAGAGTCTCTCAGAGCCATGGCCTCAAAAACTCCTGCAGAGACGATAACAGTCTTGCCTTCAAAAGCTTCATTAGAAACAACTTCAAACTCAGAAACTTCTTCAGACATTTACATACAAGTTTGCAGTTATGCAAGACTGTTTTGCCATTTCACTGTCCATTAGCAGGTGTTCATTTTCAACCTGCGTTTAAGGCTGGTGAAACCATGTGAGGTCCATCACCGATTAATTTGTGTGTTGCATTGTAATGCACAGCCATCATTCATCAACAGATGGTACTATCACTGTGATAAATTAAACAGCCGGACAAATTAAAGAGAAAGTGTAACATTGTAAGAATTTTGGATGCAATCATGATTACATCACTGTAAATTAATTTAAACCCTGTATGATGGCTGTGGTGGAGGTGGGGGGGCTTGCACCTCTCTCTATCGCTCTCCTTCAGTCCGTATGTCCTGAACAAGCGCCTCTTTCATCCACTTGTTCACAAAAGCTTCCTTTCATTCCGTTGAGAGATGGCTTCACACCAGGTCTGTTTCCAGAGTGATATCCAGTAAACACAGTGAAGGGAATGCCAAAAATCAGTGGCTTAGGGGTCAGAGAGAGAGAGAGAGAGAGACAGAGAGAGAGAGACAGAGAGAGAGAGACAGAGAGAGAGAGACAGAGAGAGAGAGAGAGAAAGAGAAAGTGAAATAAATAGATCAAACTGTTTGTTTACAGGCATGCACTTGTCAACCTCCATTAGAACATGTATAATGTATGTCTTTAAAAGGGAGTCTGAAAATGTCCGCTGGGCTCTGGCTGTGTCTTCACACTTGCTGGAATATGGAGGAGCTTTTGGCATGGTCACGCTCATTCTAGGATGTGTACTGACTCATAAATGAGACATTTTGAGGCACCCACCATCCTTGTGACCTGAGCCTGACTCCAAATACACTGAATCTGAGACGGAAACAGAGAGCTTTGGGTGGGTGGCCAAAGTGGAGATCAGAATTAGACTGCATTTTTTTTTTTTTTTCTCATTTTGGCATCTTGTCTGTATGCGTGTGCATTTTCATATAAATTCTGCAAAAAAAAAAAAAAAACTCACTTTCAACTGCTTTTTCCAGCAAATTTCTTAACGTGTATGACAATATAAATATATTTAATGATAATAAAATTAATTGTAGCAGCTTGACGTGTATCAACACCGATGCTCAATTTGACAGTCTGTTCTTTTACTGACCTTGCAAAGGCTTCTGAGACTTGTATATCTCATGTTCTTACAGCATTATACCACAAGACTTTATCTGTGTGCCTGCATAGGAACATATCTTAAAAAGAAAAAAGAACTGGCTTTTAATAATGGATCAAGTTCAGTCAAAAAGGGCACCAACAGAGAGTAGATGAAAGTATTGCTCAGAGATAATAAGCCGGGCTGTAGCCACAGGCATAGCCAGAGGAGCTGAACCGCTTCGTGACACAAACACACACATACACATAAAGATCATCAATTAGAGACAGTACGGCACTGCACAACCAGACTGTTGATTACACAAGCTGTCTTACAGAAAATCAAAGTCTCTTCACTAAGCAGTGGTTCAAATTTGTGTCACTAACCAAATTATTAATTAGCGAACAAAACCGACAACATCAAACCACATCTGATAACTATTCAAGCGCTGTTGAGTTCAAAAAGAGACAATCAGTATGGTGCCAACGGCAGAAACGTTTGTGTGCTAAAAGCCATTTATCTAGTAAAAGCCAATGGGATGTCACACATCTAAGTGCTAAATTAAAAGGGTGCACAAAATACATATCACCAGCATTTCAATATGAATTCTGTAATGTCATTTTCATCATCATGTCATTAATCATCCATGTCAGTCTTTTTTTATTATTATTTTTGTCTTAGTTTTAATGGTCACGTTATGTGAAAAAAAGCATGTGTATAATTTAATAATTAACAATACCATGTGAACAATTTATTCAATTTTTGGTATTTTTGGCAATTCTCAATTTTAACTAGTTTAGCATGGCTATTATTAACATACTGGCTGTATATTAGTGCTTATAAAGGACATATTCTGCATGACCATATTCTACATCCCTAATACCTACACTTAACAATTACCTTACTAACTATTAATAAGCAGCAAATTAGAAGTTTATTGAGGAAAAGGTTATAGTTAATGGTTTGTTAATAGCGAGAATTGGACCTTAAAATAAAGTGTGACCAAATTTTTTGACTAAAAAAATGTAGGGCCTTGTGAATTCAATTTTATTTTTTCAGGACTTTCCTTTAGTGGTTTAATTAAATTTTAATAATAAGATTGAATGCATAATTAGATCTAAGAATAATTAGATTTCATGGAAAACAATTTAAGAATTTATTTTAAAAGACTTACAATAATAGGGACCTATGAAATGAGTAATAGTAATATATAATGTCTGATTTGTTGTTGTGAAGACACAGAGGTGATACAAAGAGGTGGCATTCACTTTTTTTCTTCATTTGGATATATATTGTGTTGTGATATTATGTTTATTTTTTATTTATTCGTTTTGATTTTGGTAGACAACAACTCCATACTTTATAGTGGTGATCAGCTTCTTTTCAATCTCTGTTGTTTGTTGCCAAAAGACCTCATCTGACCTCAGAAGCCATCACCAATCAAAGCTCCTGTAATGTTCAGTAAACTTCAGCTGCTTACATTTGTGATTTTAAAAATAGCACAGGTTTTCTTCAGACAAGAAGAGCTCTGATGGTTGGCATGAAAGCAGATTTTTTTAAACGTTGTGCATGGAGAAAAAACATACCTTTGTCCCCCAGTTGTTTGAAGGTTTCTAAATATGGCTTTATTAAAGAAAACAGTCTTCTCCATTATTGGGGCTCTGCTGTGTTTAAACACTAACAGTGGAGATAAGGTGCAGTAATAACGGATAATGTATGAAACTCTGCTTGCCCTAATTTCAAAGAGTAAATAGATGTTTTTTCCAAACAATTTGATATTACAAAATTAGATTTCTCTTTTATATGCAGTTTCTCCTGGAGTGGCAATAATTGCGGAGGCTTCTGCAACTTGCTGCCATGGTGATGTGGCTCCATTTTTAGGTCCAAGATGAGTGGAAACCTTTGCACACACGCGGACCTGCGAAACGCTATGGGTTTCAAATCAATTTCAGCCCCAATCCCCTTGAATCTCGCCTTGTGAAGATCACAGCCACTGTGAAAAGCTATTCATCTGGGCAATTCCAAGGTTACGTACAAGAAGACCACTGTAGCTCAATGCACGCTATGGCGCTTGGCATGAATCTCCATATTTCATAAACAGATGTGTTGTTTACGGGTGGCAGGGGTGTGTAGACGAGACTCTTTGACCTTGCCAAGTCACTGTAATGCTGAAGGTAACAGCTGTTACCATATGTGGGTTTAGAAGAGCCGTTGGTAACCCATACTAACTTACTATTCTGCAAAATAATTGTGAGTCCTCATATTGCAGATATTTCAGGTGTTGATTTGTGGTTTAATATATCATGAGGAAAAAAATCCAATTTTGAGCCAATTTTTGAGATTGAATGTTGCATCATTTCTGTTTCAAGCTGAGGGCGGTTTCTGAGACATGCTTGTTCTTACCTTGCCACTTGATTTGCTTCTGTTATTCCCATTGGGGAGGGTTGAAGAGGAGTTGACGTCCTCATGGAGGCGGTCTAGAAGCCAGAGCAGGAATTCAAGAGCGTCATGCTGGGAATTCCCACGGAACTGTGCACCATATTTGGATACCGTCATCTGGACAAGAAAAAAGACGAAGGACACACAAATAGTAGTAGTATCAGATTGTCTATAAATATGGAGAACACAAAAAGTTAAACTTGATCCCAAACATGATCCAACTAAACACGATCCTGTTTATTCACTCCATGTATATGATGCCGAGTTAGGGTAAACGTACCTATTAAGCTCACCAAAATCTACATTGAGACATTTTTAGTGCACAAGATACTGGTTTCAGTACAAGAAGTTATGTTAAAATAAAATATTAATCTCTCACACAAAAATATTTTATTTTATTTTAAATGACAAAAGCATTTCAATTAAGATGTACATCATTAAATGCAAAAAGTCTGGCTGTGCTTAATGGGTACATTTTTGTTATCATTAAGCTCACATCATGTTTTATTAAAAATTCTTGTTTATTTTAAACAACCTTTTTAAAGAGTGATTGAAAAATGTTTTATTTGAAGGTACAAAGTCCATCACAAAAAAACAGAATACTAAAATCAAGCAACAAGGCATTCGATTTGATCAGTTATATTCAGTGTCATTTAAGCACATTGGAACATCTAGACTAGTCCACATTCAGCTAAATAACACATATTCAAAAATCAGATTTTCTTCATGGGGATGAACACAGAAACTAGCCTCATTATGAAACCTCTTTTTAAATGGATGTCAGCTTGTCTATAGTCTCTTAAGGCTGGAATACACTACATGATTTTTGCCCCCATTTTCCACAGATTTACAGTCTGGAGAAGTTGATGCTAGATAACAAAGATCAGAGCAGAGCAGATGCAGATTTGACTTGACAGAATCCATAAAAAAAAAAAAAAAAAAATCACTTAGCGCATGATGATCACAGACGTTTCTGTGCGAGTCTGTTGTGATCGGAAGGAATTTAAAGTCTGCTAGTGTGTGATCCTCAGTCGTTTAGTGTATGATGTCCAGTTTTCCTTTGTGACTATTTACAAAATAGTGTTTGATGCCTAGTGTTTTAAAAATCTGTTCACATTTCAAAAATCTTGTAGTGTATTCCATCCCTTAGTCGCTTTTTTCCTGGACGGATATGACAGGTTTCTGATGGCTCCTTCTTTGAATGGACGACATGCCTCTTTCATCTTTGGGCATAAACTATAGTTATGTCCAGATTTTGTCATCTTAAAAGATGTGAAAATAAGTTATTAACCATTTTATAAAGATGAACTTAAGTGACAGCCATCAGTTAATATTTAAAGTTTGTTTATGAAGTATTTAGAGAAGTTCAAGGTAGAAGAGCTTAAAGAGAGCACACTGAGCTTAATTGGAGCAACAACGATTTTTAACAAATTTCATGTAATATTGATTAAAATGACAGCATTTTTGCCAAATAAATAGTCTTTGTCATGTATTAAGTTCATACATATTTTAATATGAACAACTATTATTAACGATATCTGTGAAATTATACTTTTTCTTATTGATGTCACACTGAAGCTGTGGGATTTTCAGAGTAGTGCACCCTTTAAGATCACCTTAAAATAATATGAAATCTTTAAAAATTACAGCACTGTAAAACGACAGACCAGCAATAAACTGTTAATTTATAATATTATGGATGTAAAAGTACAAGCAGTAATGCCTGGGAAGTAATATGTTAGCGTAGCACGCGATCTTATACAGCTAGTCAGATAACTGTGTTCTGTAGCATCTGCGCTGTGTTGCTAAAACTATCTTTTGGATCTAATGTAATTATTTCCCACATCCAAGTTCCAGGTTATAATATGCAAAAGTCTGAACATTAATCTCTTAATTTTACAGTAAGTAGTGAAATTTACCCAAAATAAAGGCTTAAACCTTTAAAAAAAAAATGCACATCTAAAGGGCTCCTCTTTTGGGGAAAGTTTTCCCCCAAAAGAGCTTTCAACAGCTTTCAAAATGGCCGCCAGACAGTGTGAACACATGTAGACCCGTATCTCAGTGTGCAATGGTCTGACTGACTTGAAATTACAGGAGGTATATAGTAACAAACACATCAATTGGTTAAGACATCAAGTAGGATAATAAATTATTTTTTTCTTTCAATAATCTGATCTCAAAAATGGAAGAGTGCTTAATGGGTACGTTTACCCTATCTTGTGAATCTCTAGAAAAACCAATCCTGGAGTGGTTGAATAATAGCCACAGTGGATCTGACTCACAACAGACAGTTCGTTAGATACTGAGATGCGATATGGGAGCAGATGGAGGATGTAAATTGCATTCTGCTATACAGTGAATGATGCTCCTCACTGCTGATCATGACAACAACTGTGTAAATGAATAAATGAAGAATCATCTTCACATCTGTGATCACAAAAAAAAAGAAGTTCTTATGAAATGCATTGGCAGATACCAGCTGCAGTGTTTTGGTTTGTTTTACAGCAGTAATATTATTTGCACATTTATTTTCATTCAATATGTTTCTGCGCAAAAGTCTGGGGTCAGTAAGATTTTTTTTTTTTAAAGAAATTAATACTTTAATTCAAAAGAAAGATGTATAATAAAAGTCTATTTCAAATGAATGCTCTTCTTTTGAACTTATATTTATCAAGTAATCCTTAAAATTTAACATGGTTTTCACAAAAATATTAAGCAGCACAACTGTTTCCAACAAAGATGTTTCTTCTGAATGATTTCAGAAGGATCGTGTGGCATTGAAGACTGGAGTAATGATGCTGAAAATTCAGCTTTGCATCACAGGAATAAATTACATTTTAAAATACAGTGGTGTGAAAAAGTGTTGGCCCCCTTCCTGATTTTTTTAATTTTTTTGCATATTTGTCACACTTGATCATCAAACAAATTTTTAATATTACACAAAGATAATGAAAGTAAATACAAAATGCAGTTTTTAAATGATGATTTCATTTATTAAGGGAAAAAAGCTGTCCAAACCTACCTGGCCTTACATGAAAAATTAATTGCCCCCTCCTATTAAATCTTGAAAGAACTGTGATTAACCACATTATTTTAGAAAGCTGAGTTAAATGTCACTAGCCAAACCCAGGCCTGATTACTGCCAGACCTGCTGAATCAAGAAATCACTTCAATAGATCCTGTCTGACATGTGAAGCATGTTTAAAGAGCAACAGATCATGGCGCGATCTTAAGAAATTCATAAACAGATGAGAAACAAAATAGTTTACATGTATCAGTCTGGAAAGGGTTATAAACAGGGGTGCACAAGTTTTTCAGCCTGGTTCTCATATGAGGACCTGGAGGTTTGGTTTGGTCCTCACACGGGCTATGGCATGTAGTGTGACCCATAAAATATAACTATAAAAAAAATTATTAATAATAGTGATAATAATATTATTGCACTTTATTTAGGTTTTTTTTTTTTTTTTTTTAAATAAAATAACTAAAAATAATAAACTAAATCAAGTGTGATAATACTATTTTATTTTAAAATAAAAAGGGAGTATTACATACAAATGCAATTATTTTATAGCAAACTTAATAAAATGCTAATATGTTTATTATTATTTTAATTATTATCATTATTTTAATTTTCATCATTTTCAAACGTAAAATCAGCGAGCCTTTATTTTGGCAGGTTGCCGGCAAGTAAGTATTATGCGCTTCCGGGTTTAGCGCTGCTAAAGGAAGTGCATCAGTGAATGAAATGTCACACTTTTGCTTTGAAAATGTCAGCGGTAGCATAGATTATGCTTTCAGTTTGGATAGAAATCTTTTACAGTACAGTTTCTCGATCTAAAATGGTAATTGTGCATTAACAGCTGTCAACCATGTCGATACGCAAATGCGCTGTCAGAACTTATTTACACAGCGCATTTTTAATTTTGGTTGTGCATGTGGACCTGCGGACCACTTATGTGTACCCCTGGTTATAAAGTCATTTCTAAGGCTTTGGGACTCCAGCAAACCACGGTCAGAGCCATTATCTACAAATGGAGAGAACTTGGAACAGTGGTGTACCTTCCCAGGAGTGGCCGGCCTACCAAAATTACTCCAAGAGCACAAAGACGACTCATCCAGGAGGTCATAAAAGAACCCAGAACAACATCTAAAGAACTGCAGGCCTCACTTGCCTCAATTAAGGTCAGTGTTCATGATTCAACAACAAGAAAGAGACCGGGCAAAAACAGCATCCATGGGAGAGTTCCAAGGCAAAAGCCATTCCTGACCAAAAAGAACACAAAGGCTCGTCTCACATTTACCAAAAAATATCTTGATTATCCCCAAGACTTTTGGGCAAATATTCTGTGGACTGATGCAACAAAAGTTGAACTTTTTGGAAGGCGTTTGTCTCGTTACATCTGGCGTAAAACCAACACAGCATTTCATAAAAAGAACCTCATACCAACAGTCAAACATGGTGGTGGTAGTGTGATGGTCTGGGGCTGCTTTGCAGCTTCAGAACCTGGATGACTTGCCATAATTGATGGAACCAAGAATTCTGCTCAGAAACATCAGAAAATCCTGAAGGAGAATGTCTGGCCATCAGTTTGTGGCCTCAAGCTCAAGTGCACTTGGGTTATGCAGCAGGACAATGATCCCAAACACAGCAGCACGTCCACCTCTGAATGTCTCAAGAAAAACAAAATTAAGGTTTTGGAGTGGCCAAGTCAAAGTCTGGACTTAAATCCAATTGAAATGCTGTGGCATGACCTTAAACAGTCCATTCATGCTCGAAAACCCTCCAATGTGGCTGAATTAAAACAATTCTGCAAAGAAGGGTGGGCCAAAATCCCTCCACAGCGATGTGAAAGACTCATTGCCAGTTATCGCAAACGCTTGATTGCAGTTGTTGCTGCAAAGGGTGGCACAACCAGTTATTAGGTTTAGGGGGCAAGCACTTTTTCACACAGGGCCATGTGGGTTTGGATTTTGTTTTCCCTTCATAAAAAAACTTCATTTTAAAACTGCATGTTGTGTTTGCTTGTGTTATCTTTGATTAATATTTAAATTTGTTTGATGATCTGAAACATTAAAGTGCGACAAACATGCAAAAAAATTTTAAAAAATCAACCACTGTATATTCACACCACTGTATATTCTTATAAAAAATATATTTTTTAAATTGCTTAAACTACAATAATATTTCACAATATTACTGTTTTTGTTGTATTTTTTAATCAAATAAATGTAGCCTTGCTGAGCATAACATACTTATTTGATTACAACATGAATTGAAGGCCACATCATTTAAAGACGTCTTGAATGTCAGGTGAATTTAAAATCATAACTTTAATGCTGAGTGACAAAGATTAATTACAGCAGAATTAACCATATGAACCCAATCTAGCAGCTGGGAGCAATTTGCAGATAATAATATGAAGCTGTAGGCCTACAGACTGAGATAACTTAATAATCTTAACATTAGTTATATAGTGAGAAAGTGGGTCATGTGGTCACAGAGTTTAAACCCATCTTCATAAGAATAAAATCCTAGTTTTCGGAATGGTTTCCTCCTCTAAATGCCTCGCCCTCACAGGAGTTATTCAGAGGAACAACAATTTATTCATAGCACCTCCTAATTAAACACATGTGACAGAGAAACTGCTATATACTCCACTAAGAGGTCAAAGGTCACAAGACTTGTGTTGTGGGAATGAAAATGAAGCCCAATGTTTAATTTATAACATATAGTCAACAGTCCTGTGAAATGTCTTTGACGCATGTGAAAGCTTTGAGAAATGTAGGCCTTCACTTATCTGTGGTATTAAAGAGAGGATTCCTGTCAGTTTTATATTAAAAGAAAGGCTTCCTTTCCATCAATGAGTGCTCAGCCTGAAGAGGTTTGACTTGAACGGTAGTTTTGTGCAGAAGTGGATGAACTAGTATTAGTATGGAAGCAGGTCCTTTAAGGAGAGATTAACCATGAATTTTATTTCTTTTTTGCTTTTTGATTAATAAACACTAGTTTATAGACATCAACAGACACTTTTGATTTTCCCCAAGCCATATTCTAACAAAAATGTTTTGTATTGCATATATAGAGAAATATCACAGTGTTTGTTTATATAAGGACAGGAGTTATAAGAAGGAAAATCACCATCATCCTTTAAATAATTAAAAAAAAAAAAAAAAAATAGTATTAAAGAAGTTGGACAGTTAAAATATCAAAGCTTTGATCTTCAAAGGCTTTTTTTTTGCTCAGCATCTTGTCAGTGAACCCACATATAAGGATAAAATAATTAATTGTGTCAGACCTCATGAAATTATTTGGCAATGCAATTTTCTGTCTATTTCATATTAAAACATGGACTTCCATGGGAGTTGTTAGTGATGACTTGATAAGGATTTTTAAAAGTCATTTTAAAGACATTGCATGCACAATGAGTAATTTCTAAATTATGAGCTTAACTAGGAAAACAAATAAAATTTTACTATAATATTATATTATATTACTTTTTATTTATCTATTTATTTTTTTAAATACTTCCAGGTTTTCCTTTTTTTTTTTTTTTTGCAGGTTGTACATATTATTTAGAAGTTCTTATCTCAGACAGCATTACAGATTTCTATACGCCCTTCCTGACAAGATAAGCCAACAATTTTTAGTTTCCTGTAAAAGAAAGAATGTATATATTTTTTTAAATGCATATATCTAGTTTCATCAACATTTAGAAGTACATTGTGGAGTACAAAATTTCGAATTCCAGTTGTTTTCATTCCCAAAACTGACACAGCAGACTTGATGACTTAATATATACTCAGATAAACCATTAACTCTGCTACATTCCCCTTTGAGTTTGACTAGACTTCAGTCAGGAACTACACACAACACGACCTTGTGATCTGTGAAATACCAGCCTGACATCCATCAACTGCGTACCAGCTCTAACAACAAGCTCCTTTCCCCTTTAACAACCCAAAGATTTGAATTCCAGCTCACAAGTTACACAAGATTTTGGTCTTCGGCTGCATTAGAAATGGCATAATTGAACCAGTCACCACTTGTAATGCTTTCACTGTGTAATTCAGTTCCATTTTAGTCTAATTAGAAATAGATTGCACTTTACTGAAGCCGATATTAAGCAAATGAAGTTAAGCGCAGTGGGAGGCATAAATTATAGGGTAGAGCTCTTGATTGTTTATAGATGGCTCCCCGTATCTGCGGTTAGGCACTCATTAACTCTCGCAGACTTCTGAGAAGCAGAGAGAGTTTATTTATGTCGTCTCTAGACAAGATACTCTGGGCTCTGTCAACAGGAAAAAGCAAATCATGCCTCAGACGGCCTAATGTAAATTTATGACATGCAAGTCATTATAGACTCAGAATCAGATGAAGCTGTTAATGTTGTCTTGTGTAGACACCCAAAATACAGTATGCACAGTAGATGATCTTTGATTCAGATTTATGCATAAATGTGTTTTTGAGTGGGCACAGCCTTATATTTTGCCTTGAGTAATTCTTGTAATTCTCCATTCGTCTAACAGTCAGCCCAGAATGGGGGCCTTCCAGGCAATCATTTCAGACTTTTGATAGTAGGGTGTGAATAGAACTGGGCCTCTGTTTCCCATCAGAGCATCAGGTCTACCTTATGGCGACACTCCCACCTCTTCTCCATGACGCTTTTCCACACTGAAATCTTTTCTGGATTTCTCCCGCCTGCTAGTTTCTTTAGCTATACTCCTACCTCAAGATAAATGGCTTAACCCTGTGAGGAGCTTAAAGAAGCAGATATCATAACAGAACTTTTTTCTTAGTGTGAAGAATGTCTTAATAATCTAAAGAACCTTTTTCGACTGTAAAGAATCCTTTGTGGAATGGAAGGATTCCAAAGTTTCTTAATGGATCCATACATGCCTTTAAGAGGGTTGCTGAATGAATTTGTTGGCAATGTTGAATTTATGTAGACGACAAAGCCTGGATTAATAATCCGTATAACTGTCATTCTGAAACATACTACCATAGTAAACCTTCAGCTTTTTGCCATCTGCCCCCTCTGTCTTAAAGAATGTAGCGGCAAGCTCTTTTGTCATAATTCTTCTAGTAAATGTATTACG